>JAECUM010020664.1:0-59783 GCA_016617855.1 Megalonaias nervosa | reverse complement strand
TTGAAAACACATACAGTAATGTCACACAAGATATGCAACAGAAATCACACAACAATATTAATTCAAGAATTCGCACCAACGGGCGAATTGCCACAGCAATCAAAGTAAAACACTTCTTTCGAGATTTTTTTTAATTTCAAGCCCGGCCGAGTCATACCAAAGACTTATAAAAATGATACTAGCAGATGCCTCCCTTGACGCTCAACATTAAGAGGTTAGTGTTTGGACTGGTCGGCCTAGTGTGAGGATAACGTAACTAGGTGGGACATCATGCTACATGTCTGCGGCATGATGCCCCAGTGCTAGACATCGTTATAAGCTGCAACACTGCAGACATCGTACCGATATGACTGAAAAATTGTTAAAGCTACATTAAAAATCCAAATCGCGCACACACACACACACACACACACACACACACACACACACGCACACCCACATTCGATATGACTGAAAAATTGTTAAAGCTACGTTAAAAATCCAAATCACACACACACACACACACACACACACACACACACACACATTCGATATGATTGAAAAATTGTTAAAGCTACGTTAAAAATCCAAATCACACACACAGACACACACATTCGATATGACTGAAATTTTTTAAAGCTACGTTAAAAATCCAAATCACATAGGCACACACACACACACACACACACACACACACAAACACGCACACACACAGACACACATCTAAATGAGTTTATTATCTTTCTGAGCTAAACACAAAGGCTATTGACATTGCTTTAATCTTACCGATAGTACATTCTAATAGATCACACAAAACTGTAATACATACACGTTTATGTTCACATTTCGAAAAATGTGATTAAATAATCTTACCATGTAAGTACAGTTTGTACGCCATGATTTTAATTTTTACTATCTCCAACCGACACGCAATCCTTATTACAACGTTCAGCACATGAAGGAGATTTTTGATACAGTAAATGTATCTTGTATTTTAAATTTCGTGAAGAAAGTTAACATTTATTCTAAACTGTTCGGGCGTAAAATCACAAGCAACCAATCAATCAACATCGGGTTAACGTAAATTCGTTACACTCTTTGGGGAAATCACAGAAAAAGCTGACTGACCAAATTTTAGACTTTAATTTAATACGCTTTAAAAAATTTGCTGAAAATTTATTTTGCATTGAAGTTTTCTCTCGATTCAATATGATCGATACCTGAAAAAATAAATCAAACAAGATGGAAATGAAGCGGAAGCCTATCAACCATACTCCCAGTCTTTAGAATAAAATGGCTGTTTCAGCAGCTTTATTTTTCAAAACTTCGTGTCAGATTCATTATAATTAGATCGATTTTACGTCTCTCTCTCTCATTCTGTATACAATACAAAATAAATAAAATCCAGTTATATTGCTTTACACATTTGATGCCCACTGTTTACGCAAAATAAAGAAATTAAAAACACACTGGTTGATTAGAAGATTTCTCAACGAGAATTGTTGAGGTAATAGCTTACGCTATGCTGTAAATATTATTTTAAAAATCGAAAATTAAACATTCTAGAAGCGAACATTGAACATAATTACTTATTAATATTTTAACTGAGCTAAAATTATTGTCTCAATCTTATTGTTTATGATATATTTTGAAACTTCAGCTAATGATCTTGATGAGCTCGGTGCTACTTTACAATGACATTACTACATCACGAAGCTTCATCAATTCAATCTCTTAAAATTATTTGACCTTCCTCATCTTATCAAGGTCAGAATTTGATTTCCGATAATACCTCATTTGCCATTAATGGTTATGTTACAGAATATGCAATCTTTGATGACTCTTGGGAAGAAAACGAAAACCCACGAAATTATGTAACTACCCGTTAGAACAGAGGGTATATTACAAGATATATTAATGCTGATTTCAAAAAGTTCTTTTTAAATTTGGTAAAAACGTAGGACAGAATTTATGCGATGGCTTGTAATCCCTTTTTATGATCAAAAATGAAATTAAATTATTTCAGTCTACGTTGATTCAACGGAGAACCCAAGACACAATTACAATATTAAGCCCATGCAATGCGGTGAGTAGTCGTAAATTGGATTCAATAATCTGGCTGCTCGTGTTTGAACTAAGTCAATTTAATCGGGTAATTCTTGAGATGGGAGTCTCAAACCGTGCAAACGTTACGTAAAATGAGTCACACTAATTCCTTTAATCTATTTATTTCATATTATTTAGGCAAGATGATAACGTACATCTTATAACGTACATCTTAATAGTCACAAGTAAGAATTGCCCTGAGACGTATAATGTGCACATGAAATAAATATTGCACTGTAGCAAAACATTACACTAATCAGGCTAGTAGCAATTTACTACTAGACGCTGTTCTTAAAACAAAAAAATAACGTCTATCCTAAGTAGAGATTTGTCTGCAATGCTGTAATGAAAGAAGGTCATTTTTAAAGGAGCACTTGTACATAATAAGAAAAATACAAAATTCCAGAAAACTTTAGAGAATTGTAATCCTTGTAAAAACACAATTTTTACGAAAATAGTGTCAATAAAGTTTTCAAAGTCCAGAGAATGATATCTCCTTGGTCAACATGGTATAAATCATTAACCCAGTCTTCAATAACGGAACATAGCTGTTTTCTCCCGTGTCCTGCAGGCTGTCATGGTCATTGAAATACTGGTTTCTTGGAAATGGCATAGGCTTCTGATCACATAGCATCATAATCTCATTTGCTAAACAATATTTAATATTCTATGATTCTTTCCTTTAAGTGGTACATATATAGTCACGATACAAGCATAAAATCATTGTTATTAATGAATGTATAAGAATCGGGCAGGAAAATGAGGTCAAAAGAGGTCAAGTATACCTCAAATTTGAAAAATGAGGCCCTAAAGAGGTCAACTATATCTAATTTAGGAGACTAAACTATTATTCCTTTATTGTACGAATTATTTCCTGTGGAGAACCCCATCTCTATGAAAATTACATATGTCTTAAGCCTGATCTATAAGCACTCTTTCAAGGCAGTATGGATAGGGATTTCTGTGGGCCATTTTGCGACCCCTGGCCGATAAATACTCTGTTGAGGCAGTAATGATTGATATTTCGGTAGGTGGACAGAGAAGGCTATAGTGTGTGGTTTGCCCATTATGTTATACAAGATATGTCGAAAAGTGACAATGGCTGCCACTAGAATATTTGCTGTCATTGTGCTTGAGACACCTCGTAAGTGTATGACATTTTCAGTGCATCGTGATTCTATCTGTTATAACATGGACATTAAAAGTAATATGTAAGAGTGAGCGAAACATGCACAGGTCGTACTCAGTATTACAAGAGGAATAAAACGTAACATCGAAATTAGTGCAGGAATTGTGATAGGTAAACACACTTCCATGGAATATTCAACCTCTTTGCACATGCAACAAATGTTTTCACTAGGAAACAGGATGCAGTTTCTGGATTGGAGCTAATCTTATGAATGTGTGAAACAGCCGATAAGTAAGTAAAATTGTTTTTACCGAAATTATCAAGAAAAACAAGTTAGAAACAAATAAGCTTATATGGGATTCTAAATATGGAAGGGAATCATTCTGTCCAAACTGTTCAGCAATGAAATCGTGTCAGGTGGATGCACACTTTATCTTGTAAACATTTGAAGGTTGATTGCTAGCAAGTAACTGGGGATCGCTTTCGGCATTGGATAGAGAGTTCGAAAATTTCTTGACCTGTAAGTGAGAAAGGCAGTCAGTCTGGACGTTTTGGAGCAGGAATGTACTTAGGCTGGCACATAAAGTTTGCATCTTAGCTGGGTACATACTGTTTGCATCTTAGCTGGGTACATACTGTTTGCATCTTAGCTGGGTACATACTGTTTGCAACCATTCTAAGTCTAAGAACCTTGTCAAACACGTAACATTTTTCTTTATATCTTTGGACGATTTCTTATCGATAATTGAAACTATGACCATGTTATCCGTGAAAATAGTAAATAGTGATTTTCCAAACAGTAATTCCAGACCTCACGGGCAGGGAAATACAAGAGAACCCTCCAAATGATATACAGAAAGAGGACCAGATTGATGTAAATTCACAATAAAACCCAGCGAGAGCCACAGATGGCCCGAAAACCAAATGATGACACTGTGTCATCAGCATGCAGATAAATACTTTGTTTGTGCTCCGACTCCATGTTTTAAAATACGTATAAAAATGAAGCTAAACCAAACATTTGAGTAACATTCAACAAACAATTTATTTCCCTAGAATACAAGGCGAAGATTCAAAAGACACTTACATTACAATGAATTAAATTCATAATATCCTCAATATCCTACTACAGGTACAAAAGTACGGAATGCTCCGAATGAATACCAATAATCTTGAATATTCAGAGTACCACCATGACGTAATTCAGAATGTCTTCGAATGAGCTCTCAATAATTCCAAAGTAGTGTTTTACTCCAAAAGTCAATGAGCACTGTAATTCCAATGAGTATTTTAAATAATAAAAATAGATTCCCAAAGACTGATTTGAAACAGGAATGAAGAATTTGTTTATCAAGCCGCTACATATACACACACCTCACCTGACCTGTGATGCAATAGAATTTCCGAAAAACTAATGGACAATTTCACTAACTCTTAAGCAAGATTAGGTCCTCAACCTACATGTTAGTAAATATCTTGCTTACCACCTATAATCATGTAAACAATTAGGTAGGCAAAACATGACGCAAATCACGTACACAATCTAAATGAAATAATCATAACACGTAAAAGAGAATTATCTTGAGGAAACATACTTTTTCTATTGTAATAGATAGGAATTTAAACCAGGTTTGGAAATCAGACAGTACAGACTTGATTGTAACATAATGATTACGATTATTGATGCAAATAGTTAAATTTATCAACCTTTTCAAGAAGACAAGGCTTGGAACACTTACTGAACAAGCGAACGTAAGGTAATCTATTAAAGATTGCAGCTTCCTCAGTCGCACTGATTATATGGTCAAGAATGTTGATCAAAGCCTTAATGGCTTTTGAAATTTATCAAAGGAGAGAAGAGCCACTTCAAGATGTAATCAAGGATAATACCCCAAAACTTTATAAATTTAGCATCGGGGATGGGGAGAGGTAAGTTTTGTGTTCTACTAAAGGTGTCATTAGCATCCTATATATCTCTTAAAAGCGGGCCAGTGAAATGTGACATTGCATTGTTGCCTTTTCTAGGGGAAGGAAATCATACAGGATGCTACCTAAGGAACCATGTTTAAATTTATTTTAAGACTATCCATTCAATTACTTTATTAAAATGATCAAGTATGCGACAATTGGAGCTGCATCCTATTGGTCTAAATTCGTTGAATATCAGATTTAGCTATGTACATACTATTTTCCAGCTTTTTGATGATACCAACAGCATCTTCAAAAGACTGCTGAGGAAACTCCTTGACCTTGAATTGCTCATCAGTTCTACGCACAAGCGACATTAATGGGGGGTTGGGGTAGCAGTAGGGTTGCATATATCATTGCATCTGATCTGTAAGATTCATGGTTGCAAATTCTGATCGATTGCCTGCAGAACCCTATTTTGAAAAAGCTCGAAATCATTATCAGCCCTCCCACCACCACCACCACCACCACCACCAAGAACATTGCTGCAAACAGAAACCTTGCTTCAGATCGGGATAGGAAAATATTTACTACAGGTGACATTTGAGATTGAACTTCTTTGTACAATTCTTGTGAATGAAGGAAGAAACACTTCGCAGTAGCTTGAGGCAATTCAAATAGCTGCATATCTGTGCAACCTCTATATAAATTTACTTTAGCAGCGGGGGGCAGGGGAGGGGCCTGTGGGACCGACCAACCTGGGCCCTAACTATGAAATTTAGTACAGCTAAACTAGCTCGACAACGACTAAAGGCAATTAAGAAATATCTCCATGTTCGTGACTCTATTAAACAACAGCTACAACAACGTCAGGATTTACAGAAGGTACAGAATAGTTATTTAAACCAATTGTCGAACCAACCAAAAAATTGTTACAGGAACCGAGGCGACGCAAAAAACTCTTAAGTGATTACCCGAGGATATTGCTGGTCGTCTTCAACTGCTCCACCATTACATCAACCTCTTCAACCAAAACCGAGATTCAACCACCTCAGCAACCTCTTCAACTACCACCAAAAGTTAGAACTAACATAATAAATAAATTTACTGAGGAGAGCATTGCCGCTATCGGGGATAAAGACCAAATGCTTGATATTACTGCGTTTGGATATGGTAGTATAGATCAAAATGTAAAACCCGAACATATTTACAGTCTAAAATCTGCCGACTGGTAATATTCAGCAAATCAGATCTAAGGAAGATATTAATTATTTTAAATTATTTAACCAAGCGGTAGAGGAAATTGTGCAATATCAAACAAGAAAGGACCCCCCCCAAAAAAAAAAAAAACAAACAAACCAAGAATCAACTTAAAAAAGCGACAGAAGAAAGGAGAAAATCAGGCGTAAAACTAGATCTAGAATAAGGAAAGATAAAACAGATGAAGAAACAACAAGAGAGACTTACCCATGATGTGCTTGCATATCGTGGTCTTAAGAAACAAAATATAATCCCCGAATTGCCGATGATTCACAATAGACTTATTCCAATAACGTCCTCGCTGATGCTGATCGACTTGAAATTCGAATTGGCGGAAGACGAGCTGGCAATAATTCTCCCGAAATCATCAATGAAGCAGCTGCTATTTGTCAGCGTTTATTTACAGGTGACGTCATGTACAGCAGCATTTATCGGGCACTAATCGATGAAATTACCGACGATTACAACAGCGATTTATCAATTAGATAGGTGATAACAAAATGACATGATTATACACAATGCCCAATGTGGACCAGTAATGGTCAGGATGACAAATTCACGACTACCAGTATATAAAGATATCTACGGAGATGGGAATGGTGATGTTATTGAAGGTTTATTCAGCGGAATAGCCCCAAAAGCGATCCCGTTTGTAAGACAATAAGGAATGAGAGTCATTGACGTTGTTCGTGATGAAGCTATTGGCGCTGTTGTTGATGCCGCTGTTTAAGCATTCTCAGCGGTCAAGGAGAGACTGGAGCGATTAATACAACGAAAACCACAGCCTCAGACATTAAAACTGCCCAGCACCAAAATGATGCCAGCTAGTGTCAGTAAAATAATAAATCAAGCTGCGGATGAACGATTGAAAGAATTAACTGTCATGCCAATGACAAAACAACAAGCAGCCGAGAGAGAAAAAATATAACCACAAGTCTGATAGCGGGAAGAGGCCTGGCTCGACGTCGTTTTAAACAACAATTAGTATAATATTATGTTGAAGCACCTATCTGATCCCGCATGTTACATTGACCTGCCAGTCCTCAAAGATGAATCTGGTCGTAATTATCAGTATTATTCTTATGATGCACGTGTACCTGACGCGCGTGGACGAATCGAGCTACAAGTTAAGGATACAAGCAGATATTTTCAGCCGCTGAAACGTTCATTGTGATCGAAGGGAAACTTTTGATAGCAGATGACACAGATTATGGAATTGGAGATTTATTGGGTTTGTTTAACGTGACACGTACAGCATTGACGGAATGAATATCAAGTCATGTCTGGAAAATGTTGACGTGGCTACCACGATACTGGGCCTCGCAAGATATTCCGATGATTATTCGCGGTCCGTTGGTCCTTCAATGATGTTCGCGAAGGATGCCACTGATCACCCCAAGAACAGAAACATAACAATGAACGCTGATGGGGATGCAGTGGCATCGATGACTGAACATTTCAACCAGGGATTCGCAGCAGTTAAACGTTGATAAAGAATTTTCATAAACAATTCCACTATCACATATCTTTGGATTTTGAAGATATGTTAGAAAAGTTATCTTCGGTGCTAAACACACAGTTGTACTTGTTCGAAAGGTCGACGACAACGATGCAATTTGGCGTCTAGATACAGTTGATACTGATAAGGTGAAACTGACAAAGCGTTCGCTGTGAATGCCAGCAATAATACTATCACACGTTGAAGAACAACATTTGCTCTCTTGAATAGATAGAGGATAGCAAATCAACGCTGTCGTGGTTGACCACAGACAGCGCTCAAAGTAGTGTTGCTTGGTTATTCACATGGCAGATAGCAACACAGCAGGGGGTTTCAGCACCACTTCATATATTTAAAACAAATCAGAATAACTCCCGAGTAGGTTCACAGACGCGAAACCCAAAGATGTTTGACACGCTCGTGGTTAGTGAAGTTTCTCTGAAAATAAATGGACATCAAGAACCATCCGAAGAAGTGTTGCTGGATTTTGAGAACAATCATGTTGCTAGTGCGTCTCATCGTTTGATGACATTTATGGGGCGTGATCAGAATGCTGATTCTGGTTTGCAGATATCTCAGCTGGATTTTACAATGCTATATCAAATCTATTATTTCTCACTGGAATACTTGGATTTGTTCAGACAATCCGTCGTTGACAAATATTTTCGAGCTCGTGTTGTATGACCACCAGCTACCCCTGGTGAATATAGAGCAATGACTGTTATATTATCAGACGAAACAATGCTGCTCGAAGGTGTTGGTGGACGAATGAGGTCGTTGATGCGCCTGTGGAAAATATGTTATTAAATCATTCATAATGCTGTATCAAATGTCGTATTAACACGTCAATGTCACCCTGACACAAGTCAGATTAAAAAGCTGCAATCGGCAACAAGAACAAATTGTGGAACAATCGCTTAAATCAACGACGTTGCAAGGCCCAAATAAAATACCACTGAATGAACGTCAGCTGATACACTTTAATGACGTCAAGAAATCAAAGACTGGCGTGAGACTTGATATTTTTGCGAATGCGATCAACTATAAAGCAAAGACTGGTGCATATTTCCACTTCTAGTGGCGATACCAGCGTTGATTGCAGCTGTAGCTCCGCCTCTTGCAAAAGCAGCTACACTTGGTGCCATTGGAACAGCTGCCGGCATGGCATTGAAAAAAGCAGCGGGGCAAGGTCTAATGACCTAAAAGAATGTGACGGGGCCTGAGATTACCAGGAACGCCGTACAGTCAAGGTCGGCGACTACCAGGAACGTTTCACTAAAAATCCACATGTCAAGTTTAGATTTACTTCATGCTGCTTGGCGATTAAGCATTAAAACTTTGGAGGAGTTGTCATGCGTTATCAGTTACCTGAACAACCAAACCGTGCTGAAACTGATATCATTAATCTCGATTGAAGTTCAGGTTCAGGTACTCACTGGGTTGCATAAGGTATTGATCCGCGTGGTGTTGTTTATTTTGATTCGTATGGAATGGCGAAACCAAAAGAATTTGTAAAATATATTAGTGGATATGGCAGCCCTATCTGGTATTCAATATTACCAACGCAGACATTAACAGATGCACCTATTTGCAGTCCAGAAGCACTTGCCGTACTTAGCGCTATATCAAGGTCATCACAGCCGCCACATAAAGTCGTTCATGAGTACACCAGTGGACGGCACTGGCGTACGACGGCATAACCGTCAATCATTTTAAACAGGTTAATACTTCATAATGGTAAATATTTACCGAAGATCTGTTACGCGCAAGGGTCCTGGTGACATTGATTTGTCAAAATATGCGAAACGGGATGAACTTGCTGATCTTATGCGTCTCGTCGTGGTTGACCAGGATGAGGTTGTTGTTTTTCAGGATTAATATGGAAGGTTAAAACGAGCAATATTAAGTGGGTTGATACTATCCTGCTAGTTTT
The DNA here is from genome assembly GCA_016617855.1 of Megalonaias nervosa. Lineage (NCBI taxonomy): Eukaryota > Metazoa > Mollusca > Bivalvia > Unionida > Unionidae > Megalonaias > Megalonaias nervosa. The sequence goes on along the minus strand of JAECUM010020664.1, from coordinate 49,970 downwards.
AGGTGCGATCAGCGATAACATCCCGGTATTTACTGATAGTGGGAAAATCAGAGACTCGAACGTATCAATCCCATCGATCAGAAATGAGATCAAAAATGAGATCCGTAGTTGTGTTTATAGAATCGACGAGTCAATGACCGGTCCACTCAGCATGAACGGAAATACAATTGTTGTTCTGAAAGAACCTGAATAGGACAATGACGACAGCGACGCCACGATAAATACCACCTTAACAACAACGAGTGATAAATTAACCACGTTGCGATCTGAATATGATGTTCATGTAGGCGCGTTCAGGAATTTTCGCAAAGTCTTTCAGAAACTTACTCAAGTCGTTGGTTATTTCCTTGGAAATCTAATGGTAGTCAACATTGGGGTCTCTGAAATTCGCACACGGCTAGATGACATCGCTGAAGAAATCAAAACGATTGAAACTGGTGTAATTCGTACGGCTCCCATCGTCAATGAGGGATACACGGTGGGGTCTGGATCATCAACATGGTCAAAACAAGATAATACAATTAAACATTCTGCTGAGGTCACCGGCGTGTATAGGCTCTCATTGTTTAGAGCTGCGAAATTTACGACATATCCATGGCATCATTTAACCGATGAAGTTTCTGGAACCGTGCCAATCCTGATAAATTCAAAATATAGAAGAAATATTCTTGCTCGATCCCGCAGATAAAAAATTATCGGCAACGACGTATTGGTACTGCCTGGAATTCGTCGCAAAAACACATTAATTGATTACTTAGTACCAGATATAATATCTAATGAGTCCCACACATTCTTACAGATATAATCAAGCATGTGTGTGGAAGGCATCGCTGAAAAACATCATTGACGAGAATATGACAAAACAGCGGCTATACAGTAGACGTATCATGGTCATCGACAATGTTGTATAAGCTGTATCTTCGCTAGTCGCTGAAACAAGGACGTTAATCGGCGCATTATCAGCAACGTACGTGACATCGTCAGTGATAGGAATCGGTGCCGCTGTTGTTGTCGGCGTTGCTGGTATACTTAATATTATCGCGAAAAGACTATCACCATGTGCGACTAAGAAGTTACATGAATACACAGAAATAGTGTGGGCGGCAACAAATGCATGTATAAATATATCATCGATAATGTCAACTGAGTTAAACGACGGTGTCATATCGGATATTGTTTTTGCTGCAGTTAGTGATATTTATCGTCGATATAAAAAAATGCAGCAGATCTGAAAGACATTATTTACTAATATTTTCCGAAGATCTATGCTGCTTGTGGGAAAATAAGAAGCCCTGAAACTATCCTCCGACATAACAACAATCACGATGGTGGCAGTCGTCATACATCACCATGCATAGTCATTATCATGTCGCCGATTTCTGTGAGTCTTATCTGTGACACTGTGGATGGTTGTTATTCAGCTGGGAGCAACGGATTACAAGCGCAGCAAGGATATGTTCTTTAAAGATTTTCTCCAGAGGCACCTCCCTGGCCATTTGATTGTATCGGTGCCTACTAATCCCGTTTATTTACGATGTCATAATCCGTCTCTGTCACGAATACAATTCCGTCTGAACGACCCAGACGGGCATTTATTAGACTTCCATAGAGTTGAATAAAATGTAAGCTTGTAGGTGTGTGACAGGCTCTGAACGCTAGCGGTTCGAACGGCCCACCATAAAATGGTCTGCAGTGAGCAACAGAAAAAGCAAATAGCGCGCATGGACCTTCATTCCCCCGCCAGTAAAAACAACCCACGTAATATTTTTTTTGTTTTCCCTAGTAGCGACCAACGGTCGCCAAGCAAAACTTTGCTCGTGGAAGTCTATATTTCTTTCGTCACCAAGTAAAGCTTTGCTCGTGGATATATTATATTATTTTTTCTTCGATAGCGACGTTGTCTCCACGTGGACGTGGCGGAGCGGTGCCACTGCCCGAGCTACCACGTGCTTGGATTGGAATGCTGTGCAATCCGATTCCGATTCATCATCAGTGGATGTAGAATCCTTCGGTTGGAATGCTTTGCATTCTACCATGAGCCTTCTCAGCTGTCTCGCACGTACGCCTACAGCCTCTCGAGTTTCATATTCACGAGACAGCGCTGATATAATTTTCTCAATACGCTTGCCAGTGGAACAAATTTAGCAATCGCGCTATCATCGTTGACCCGTGTAAGGGACATTTGCATTACACGTTGGAGTACTTTGATAGCGCGAGATTCTGCTGATAGAGTATATCTACCCTCTTCCCGTCGCTTCTGTATCATTCCAAAATCGTCGTCGATTTTCTTTTAGGATCACGATACGCGAGGCCATTTTGTTGTAATTACTCATTCGCAGAGATAATAGCACTAAAGTTTTCTTGCTTCATTATACAGTAAATATATTTATTTAATAAAGGAAGATAAAAAAAAAAAAAGAAGACGGCCATGCCCAGGCGATGAAAATTAGCAGTGTTTATTGGGGAGGGGCATGGTGATGTTTACGTCAACAGGATATGTACTGTTGGAATAATTAACACTAATCAAATACACATCATCAATTTATACTTCAGAAATTGCTCATTTTTTCTTACCGGCTATTTTTGACATTTGTCATTGCCGTGCCATGACGCCCCTTATGGGGTGCCCTTCATGAGGCAATTTTTGATATTTTTCACCTGCACAACCACCCCACCCCACCCCAACTATATAGAATTTTTTTGTTTCAACCGTCGTTCGAACATATTACCTTTGTATTTAGATGTCAGCGCGGTAATCCACTCGGCCACTGAGCACACATAAGTATAGCAAGTTAAGAACTAATATAAAAAGCTACACAGCGCTGCTAAAAATGTGCAATAACCCCCAGAAAAAAAAATTGCTATTATTTCAAAAATCTTTAACCCGATACTCAAGTCTGATCTAATAAATAAAATCTGCAAGCAATTGTGGGCACACAAAATCAACACGCCAATGGAACTCCATTGATCGGGCTACAAAACATTCCGTATTATTTTTAGCAGTGCAGTATATATTATATAGTGAAGTCTCAGCGTTGTAACGTACCGGTAAAGTGTGAGGGTAAAAAATACGGTACATTTTTATACTTACTTATTTAATCTTATAATACTGAAATCCTATTTTCTAATTAAGAAGCTTAGATAAGACCGATTTGTTATGCCTGTACTGAATTTTCTTCAATATTACGAAAAATTACGTTTGGTTTTTAATCATGGATTTATATCGAGGTAATGTTTAGCGTCTTTTATTGTGATCCCCCTCCCCGTCTATTTTATTATAGTATCGTTTTAGCGCTCTGTATTTTCTCCCACCACATTGAACACAAAGCTAAGAGTTTCCTCTGACACCGACACTGCATTTTATGCAAGGTTTTGGCCTGAAACTCTCTCCGGCCGGATACTTGTAGAATGACATCCACAATACTCGTAGCAGCTTGGTTAACCACATGGTGTTGTTGATCCAGTCATAAGCCACTTAGAACTGTTTTATGCTCGTGACAACACTATATGATAAAAATATATTTGCCCTAATTATATCATGAGTCGGTGGAGTATAGCAAGACAACTGCGGGACAAATATTTTCAGCTTCCTGAAATTAAGGTTCAGTTTCCAAGAACTAAAGTTGCCCCAAAAATATGCGAAATCTGATTAGATCGTTAGAAACTACGAAAGAGTTTGTAGAATTAGCTATGATTATACCAGTGATCACTACTAGGTTTGATTTTGATAGAGTTGCTTATAATAAAAAACGTCTACTATACGATTTGCAATTACATGATTATATCAGAATGGGTGAGTTCTAGAGCGATGGAGCAGGGCATGTTTGGTCAACGTTCCGGATAAATCACGACAGTATTTTCATCGATGTTACAATGAATTACCAACGTTTATTTGGTGATAAACAGTATTTATTTAGAATTAAATTTATTGTCGAGCATGATGATGGTGGCCATCATGATACCCCAAGGTGGATTATCCGGGATAAACTCGTCCCCGTTCAGGAATCACGATGGCAGAGTGTCGTTACCGTGGATAAAATATCTGACAGAAATTGACAGGCCATATTATGAAAAATCATATCTGTGACGGCGGTTGCTTACAAGTGTAATAATGATTTTATAATTAGCCCCTTCCCAGGTCAGAAGTTACGACTTTACTTTTAGTACCTTTATTTGATTTAAAAAAAGAACCTTGTGAGATACGTTATCTTTAGCAAGTCCCATCTATCCTCGTCAATACATACTCAAGCATCTGTGGGCGTGTTCTTGGATACAAGTGTTACGACTATATGGTATTAAACTAAGTACTAACACTTAATTTCGCTAGAATACACAGTGAAAATTTTAATTAAAAAAACCCACTTATAGTATTGTGAACTAACTTCCAAATAATCCTAAATATTCTTTCACAATTCCAAACATATAGAATACTCCTAATGAATTCCAATATACCTGAATGTGCTGATGGACCAATGGTCTTGACTGTATCAAAATGATACAATCCAAAATGTCTTTTGAATGAATCCACAATAATCTCAAAGTAGTGTTTTAGTCCAAAATGTCAATGAGGATTTGGTAATTCCAATGAATAATTTAAATAAATGATTTTTCTCAAGTTATATCTGAACACAACTAAAAGCTCTGATCATAGATTCCCAGAGACTGATATGAAACAGAAAGGAAAATTAAGTTTACCCAGATCACTAATTTCACTTTACCTAAAGACACCATAGAATTTTCATGGGAAAAACCCATGAACTCAAATCCAAGTAAAAACTTAAAAAATGACAAAACTCAGACAGGCCTATACTCTACACTCAACCAAAGACATAGATCAAACACACAATAAAAATTAAAAGCTCGTTATACTATTGCACAAAATAAGTCATTTTATTTCGCAACAGGAACATTCCTTTAAGAATGGGGAACAGCAGTTTCAGTGAGATTGCTGTAAGAGGGTCAAATGCAGGTTGAAATCGACAAAGCCTCATGGAAACATTAGATAGTTTTGTGAGCTACAGTTGGCATATAATCTGTAATTATGCTATTTGATCCATGAGATTCTTATGAACATGTAGATGCCACCCTTTTGTGGCTGGTGGTAAATTGCTATGATTAATCATTTGCAATATTATCTACCAGAAGCATTGATCAGAAGTCGTTTGCTTGCTGCTTTGCTTACGTCTTATTTATATTCCAATGGCTTCGTGTGCTTTTAGAGAAGCAGTAAAAATTGGCACCATGCGCTTTTTAAAGATCCCATTAGTATCATTCATATAGTGCGTTAGGCATAAGATTTTGCCTTTGTGGTTAAATGAAGTACAATCTGACATTGTAAACTGTAATTGTTTTTGTCTCTGAAGTACCTGTGCATTGTGAGGATGCATGTCCTGATGGAGACGATACATATGGCGCTATTTAATTTGGAGCACGGCAGGTCCTTGGTTACTTTAGGTTTGGTACAGATTTGTTGTCTTCTGGAAAGTGTTATCTCTGTTCCTGATTTTACGTCGTGTTATGCAGGGCAGGCTTGAGTTTTTTGCATGTTAAAGACCTCTTTGTTGATAAGTGTTTTGATACAATTTTCGTTGAAATGTGTTGGGTACCAGACCAGTATTCGGGATAATCTACAATTGTTTTCATTAGGAGTACATTAAAGAATCAGCTTGTGAAAATCGGGATTCACTCATCAATTGTTGAAGGATTGCTGTCTTTTGAACTAGTTTGTTTGTGTTTTGGAATAGGCAGTACGGCATATTCTTAATTATTTGCTATTTGGCGTTTAATATCTATTTTATTTATGGCGACGATTGATTCTGCTTTTTCTTTAATCTGATGGGAGTGACGGGTCAGGTGTCAGACATGTAGATTTTCACAGTCATTTTCTTATTTTAATATTCTGTAATCATGACTGATGGCTGACTCTGTGTCAGTAATCAGTTATAATATTTGACTACAATTATGACGTTTGTGATCACGGAGACGAGTGGTTTCAGGAGAGGTAGATAATAAACCTAAAGTATACATTGATATTTATATTTACGTCTCTTACTACATATATCATTATTAAGAGTTGTTGATTATTTGTTTGCATATTAGGAGCCAGTGTTAATAATATATTTCTCAAACCGAGCAATTAGCCTGTCACTGGGAGCAGTCGTCACATTATAGAGTATTCACGAGATTTTTCGGTTGCATATAATATTGATAAACTGGACTTCAATTTCTTAACACGACGAAGTCTCTGTACAATCTCACGTAAGTGGTAAGAAATCTGAGATAAGAATAATTTTGTTTATGAGGTAGTTGTGTAGTGTTCGTATTACGTAGCTTAAAATACCTGTATCTGGCTTACGTAAATGCGAATGTAAAGCAAGAAAAAACATGCAAATGCGAAATTAGAGACTCGTTTGTTGATCAGATTAATTGCATTTGCTATTAACAAGTTTAACATAAAAAATAATAAACCATTTTTAAAGCTTTTCATTCTTAAACAAAAATGATCCAAGTTAAACTGAACTTAAGTATCTTTACTTTTATGTTAACTCAATACACGGGTAGTAATTCATTGCAAGTTTATCGCTAATAGATTAGTGTTTGACTTTCGCAATTAATATGCTGATATCTCCCATCGAAGCTTTTCATATAAATCTTGCCCGATAGGTCACCTACTAACTTGTAAAACGCAACAATTAAGCGTTTGAATAGTTTGAGTATTTCCACTCTTTGTTAAAAAAACTTCCATCTTTGAACATTTAATTATTTCAGATATTCCAGAAGATTACTTATTGTCAGGCCATAACCAACGTAACACTTCACGTGACCTGCAAAATCACTTCAGAGAATATTTTTGCAGTAGGGCAACATTCCCACTGTTTAAACGAGTTGATACGTAATGAGCACTTGTTTCGTTGGTAAAGTCCGTCAGAATGTGTAAAAAATAAGCATGCTTTCATGTTCTCTCTTTCTGCAGAATCGGTGAATGACAGAAACTCAGCGTTCGGGAGGAGAAAGTGTACACTGTTTATTCTATGTAAACTCTTCCGACGAAGAGCATGCATCACAAATACCAACATACAAAGAATGTCGAGTGGGGACAGCACCTGAAAGTAGTCTGTCATCCCAGGATTCAGTAGACATTAACAAGAATATAATTACTTAGAGACAGGAATATCTTTGAGGTTATTTCTGACAAGACTAAGTGCTGTGTACGTATTTATTCCTTACACGACAGCGGGAAGTGGCGTATCCGACGGGATATTTTCAAGGATTTTCTAGAACGTTAACAATTCTGATAAGATCGTTTCATGCAGATATCTTTTGTTGTTATAAAGGCGGATATATAGAAATATACGCTAAATATGTATATGTATAGTTTAATGGTGGACGAAGCTGTAGGCAATGTGTTCCGGTCTCTCTTACTTGTTTGTATGCGTGTGCGTGTATGTGCAGAGAATTTTACTCATTATTTGGAAAATTAAGTATATTGAAAGCATACAGAATAATCAAACTTATATTTCAAAAGTTATTTTCCTGGTTAATATGAAGTTACATGATCTTAAAAGGAAAAAAAAGAATTTAAAATATCAGTTGATTCAACCATACAACAATCATTTAGAAAATTATACAATGGCAATTGATAGACCCATGTATATCCTTTATTACAAAACTTCTGTTTTGGTTCTAGGGAATAAATAAATTAGAAAGAAGACTCAAGACCATATCGATACTTTTTACATCTATTTTTCAGGCATACACGTCGACAACTGCCTCATACAACGAACACAGTTCAAAGGATTTTAAACAGGAAATTACTGAAGCAAACAATTATTGCTTTATTCACATCAGCAACAAATTCGTAGTTTTGAACAAAATGACCAGCCATCTGTTGAACGGTACCGTCAACCCCGTGTTCATACCAGACACGGAAAACAGAATGAATATGAGAAGCGACACAGCAGTATATATTCATGATGATGTTTGGAACGATATCTACTGTCACTCTCCAAATGACACAATGGAAGTACACATCGAATCTCAAATTCAATCCTCCGATATCTGCATATTTCTCGAGGATCAAAATAAACTTGAACCTACAAACACCAATATAGAAATTACGCCTAAAACTGAAAACGCTCTCAACGTTTCTCTCGAATCAGACAAAGGAATTGTGAGAGAGGATACAAGTGATGGCTACACTATCCCGACCACTAAAATAGATGATCGATCGCAAGTTGTACAAGTAGTCGGAAACACGCATAATCGTCTGTACGCAGAAGCCATTGTTACAACCAGTGTTGAAGAAGAGAAAAAGGAAGAGGAAGAAGCTAAGATGAAATCTTCACCCGTGATCTCCAGGGGACAGCTAGAACATAAATCTAATGAGGATATCACGTAAGTCCAATAGTATGTATGTATGAATGTATGTATGTATGTATGTATGTATGTATGTATGTATGTATGTATGTATGTATGTATGTATGTATGTTTATGTGTGTATGTACGTACGTGTGAGTACGTGAGTGTAATTTGATTTTTTAATTTAGCTTTTAACACTTTTTCAGTTATATCGCTATGATGTCTGCAGTATGGCAGTTTGATGTCTAGCACTTGGGCATCATGCCGCAGACATGTAGCATCATGTTCCTTCCAGTCACATTATCCTGACACCAGACCGACCAGCCCTAACACTAACCTCTTAATTTTGCGCGCCTAGCGAGGAAGCTCCTAGTATGATTTTTATGTCTTATTCAGTGTTTCATGACTTGTCGCTTTAGAGATTTCACATAATGTGTTGGTTTTATTGTTTCCTTGAAGGCAACCTTTGTTGAGCGGTACAAGACTTGTCGCTTTAGACCTTTCGCATCAAGTTGATGCTATGTTTTTCGTTCTGAAGGCGCTTGTATTCAGTATTTCAAATGTTTGATGTACTCATCGATGTCTTGATTTAGTCTACATAATAATCTCATTTTCCTGTGAATTTCGTGACGTTTCCGAAAGAAATAACGCACCATCATCGACCTCAGTATAAGTATCCATTACATTTTCTTTTCTTTATTTTATATTCTTTGGATGGTTCATACCAGATTTACCCCAAAGGTTCATTCATACCCTATCGTCATGATTCCTTTGAATGTTGAAGCTGGTCATTAGTCAAATCATAATTTCTCAGTGTGGGGATTGGTGGCTAATGGGCCATAGCCCCACCCCACCCCCCGGGGCTCCTTTTTATGTCTCCAACAAATGTATATTTTACTAACATTCCCTTTTATGACACCCTTTTGCTGTTTATTCAATCTGCAGATAATTAATCGGTAGAAACGGACATAAAGTCACAGATACGCATAGGACGTACATTCAGAGGTCAGAAAGTCACAATACAAATCATCATAGTAATGGTAGACATGCAGGACAAAAAAATCACTTGATATAAAGTCACATTCTAATTATCACTATTCTTGATTACAATAAATTGATGGCTTTACATGAATAGGGAAATTGTTTAGCAAATAAAGTCTTAACGAAAAATTGGAAAGCAAACATGACACCGAGATCGTTGAGGTTTTATAAGGCCTCTTTTTGATAGGAAAATCGTAAAACTAACTTATAAGACTGAGATCATTGATGATGGCGTCTGTTTGATGTGGAAATTGTAAATTTACATTGAGGTTAATGTCTAAAATTTGAAAAATCATACATCTGATTCTTTGCTCATTATGGTAATACCTCAAAGAAGAAGCTGCAATTAATTCAGTTGTTTCATACAAAAACCAGCAACATTTCAAAATTCAAAGTACGACTTTACTCACTATGATTTTTTTTCTACATGAAACATATATTGGTGCAAATTCAAAATTGTGACGCTTGGTCCTGTGACTTTCTGTTTTTGACATTTGGTGGGTGACATTTTGTCCTACAGTGAATTAATCTCCTAGCTTGGCTCTGCCCATACATTGTCCACCTGTTGAAACGTAATTCACAGATGAATCTGAAATGATACAAACGTTTTGATTGGTCTATTTTACAACGGTTCGTTGAATAATAAAGACGCTTATATGTACATATATGTAAAAATTAAAAATCCACATTTATTGCTCCTAATACGTTGCTTTTGACACATTTGACTTGTGAGTTTGAAATAATTAATTGAGTAGAAATGAAGACAATTGAGACCATTAAGACAAAATGTGAAGTCAATAAAAATCAAAGGTTTGCTTTGCATATCCTAAGGCTAAAAGTTAGATACTATACGAACAACGATTAATTACTTTCATTGCCAAAATGAAGCTTCCACAGTCAACACTGGACAATGTCGGTTGCTTCAAAAGACAGAAATCTGATAAAGCTGAAGATTCAAACTCAGAGACAATTTCAGACAAAATCATGTATTCATTTAGGACTGAGAGGGGTGTCGGTTTGTATGTAAATTTTAAAGTCGTGTCACTGGATCATAATTTTTACTAAACGTCACCGAGGTGAGGATAGCATAATGAAATTATATTAATTGTCAGTTTTTATTTAAATGAACTTGGACAGAAGTTTTAATTTGATGGATTTTGGAGAAGTGGACAGAAACAGTGTTAAATTGAGAAATGTCTCTATCTCGTGTATCTGTATGGCATTAACATTTGCATAGAAGTTTATTAAAATTAAAGGCCTTGACATCCTTCGGCTGTTATTAAGATAGTGACTAAATGCAAATGCTTTTGAAACGTGGGCAGGGGAAACCCCTTCCCGCTCCAACCCCTCTGATATAACTCATCTCCCACCGCCCCCCCCCCCCCGATATTGGATGTTTGTGTCCGCCAAGGATTAAAAGTAAATTAAACAATGGTGCAAAAACTGATCTTTATGTCGAATCGACATCATTCGTTCGTACCTTTGCACGTACAAAAACACACTATAATTTGAACGGGTCTGATTGGTTACCTTCACTAGAAGTGCTGGACCCCTTGGGGAAATTGTTATTCCGTACAGAGTCATTACGCATTAGGAAAATCATAACATTTTTCTTTTGTTATATGTGATACAGTCTTCATGATGTATGCCAGAAAATAAATAAATCATGCCCGTCAGGTATTAGCTGTCACAGATATGGATCGGTTCTGTGAGATAGGGAGGTTAATGAGCAGTCAGGACTTCAGTGTTTTATTTTGGAATATATGGATGATTTTGATCTCATACAACCGATGTTTATTGGAACAATTGCCGCACCTGCTACGTATAATTTAACCGAGTCCATTTTGGTAGGAAAATCAGATGCATCCTATAGAGCGTAAAACTTTGAAAATAAATAAATAAATAAATAGATAAATAAAATAATAAATAAAGGTAACGATCCATATACTCTGTAGTTTAATTCGATAGTGAGCCAATACAATGCTTAATAATAATAATAATAATAATAATAATAATAATAATAATAATAATAATAATAATAATAATAATATTATTATTATTATTATTATTATTATTATTATTATTATTATTGGATATACCTACATTAGATGGCTTGAAGCATTTTCCTAAAAATACACTTTAAACTGGAAGATATTGCAAACCTGATAAGAATATATATGTATACATGTTACAAATTATATGGTAGATAATGTCATTGCATACCAAATAAATCTGATATGAATTTAAAATTCTGTGTGAAAATGATTTGCTTGTCACTATTTTAAATCAGAAAAGTCCCACATCTCGAGCAGGGGATTATTAAATAGGTGATAAAATCTTTTAATAATAAATGAGTAAATAAATAAACAAGTAAATAAATAAATAAATAACAAGACATAAAAGTTAAACAAGAACTTACCATGAAATTCAAAATTAAGTTAAATGAGTTACCTGATTTGTTTAATCTGAAAGTAAGATAATAGGGTTAATAGGAAACTCCGTACCTAGCTAACCAAATATCATCTTTTGACTTGCTATGGAAAACATGACTAACTGTTAACTGCAAGACAATAAGAAGCCAGTGAAGTTCATCCGGTATACTGCAAGTTTATTGGTGTAATTTATTTGACAATTTAAGTAAACGTTTTGGAAGAACTTGAGAAAAAAAGAGAATATCGGATTTACATGGAGATTTTGCATTAAGTCTTTTTGTAAATCATTGTAACTATTTGTATGCAAGTTACATTCATAAAATCTGCATATTTACGCTCTCATTATATTGCAAAATGCATTGCTATTAATCTTTAACTCGATAATTGATTTTTTTCACCCGTTTGTTATTACTTAAAAATTGTAAATCCAGGTTAACTTAATAGTAGAACTCTTTACACTGAGAGCTTCTATGTCATTACTATGAAACTATTAATCCAAGAAAATCCGAATGGAGGCTAAAACCTAATGTTTCCATTCGTACTGGTATTAGCATGATCTTAAAAACCAACTTGTAAAAGTCACGATGGTAGGTACATCTTGATTTTTGGCTTAAGGGTTCATTCACTTATGTCGCGCATTTGATCGTACTGATCAATATACCACATGGAACTTCATCTTGCATATTTACTCCTTGTATTACGTTGTTCATGACTTAATCCAATTTTTCATCTGAAGGCTAGATGTAGAATCGATAATATCTATCTGTACAGTAAGTTAATTTGTTAGTGACGTAAATCATGCGGGTCAAATACAGTTGAGGATGAAGATGGCAGTTATCTTATCTTAAAATATATCAAACCTGAAAGCTTAAGCTCGTTCAGGTTGATATGTAAGTCCTTACCTTCAACTGACCGTAGCGCGCGAAGTCAACAAATCAACCGCTATATTTCTTTTGAACTAGAAAAGACGAAATAATATAAATTTCGCAATGTTATAACGAATGTAAGATAACAGCACACCTTTTCAGGTAGCTGTGAACTGCTGTTTGTGGGACCATTGCAAAATACCATTTAACCACGTTTTTTTTCTCGCTTTATTTAATTTTTATTTTCAACCGTGAACCGCTTTTTGCGTAGCAGTTAGCCAGTAATTTCTCTGTTAACTATGATATTTTTCAGAAATAAAGCGCTTTTTAAAAGCGGTGGACTGCTTTTTAAAAGTGGTTTATCGTAAACTGAATAATTGTGACCCTTTTGATGCAGCATAAATAAGAGCCCAATTTTGCGGTAACGTTGATTTTGTTGTGGCTTCCGTATTTCATAGCAAGGTAGTGAGTACTGTTCTTCGTATATTTATTATCGTTTTCTTGTCAACACTTCAACATCAGTGCGAGCTTCTAATAGTCCAACTGTCCATAACATTTTCTTTAAAATTTTTGCAAATGCCGGTTTAACTTTTAAAAGTCTTGGACGTGATGGAATCCCAAACAATAATTATTACACACGGATGCAGACGTCATATAGATATTTTTAGCTTTTCACATTGTCATCATTGACAAATATTCCGAACTTGTCGGTAGAAAGAATAAACTAGATATGGCCCAGTCTGACATAATTATGAATGGGGTTCATCGAACTCAATCAAGCTCCGGGCAACACAGATCAATTTTTTGAATGTTTACAATTTTAGCAAGGTCGCGAAATCAAAGAGCTAGTATAGTTGGCTTCGAATCTTTCTGTGTTTATAAGCAAATGATAATTAATATGCAGTTTTTCTTATATTAAGGGCTTCACTCACAGGTGTGTGTGTGTGTGTGTGTGTGTGTGTGTGTGTGTGAGAGAGAGAGAGAGAGAGAGAGAGAGAGAGAGAGAGAGAGAGAGAGAGAGAGAGAGAGGGAGAGAGAGAGAGAGTCTGAATTATTTTTTGTACAAAAACCCGAGTGTACTTTTCACAATCCGCCTGATCGGTGTGGGGGTGGGGTGTGTGCATGTGCTTATATGAAACAGAGAGAAAGAGAGGAGGCAGATGTTTTAACACTGGGAGGCTGGATATCTCAGAGTGAGATTTTAATGTGGAGCGGGTGGGTCTCTTGGAGAGGGAGAATTCAACATGGAACTGGATTTATACCGGAGAGAGAGAGAGAGAGAGAGAGAGAGAGAGAGAGAGAGAGAGAGAGAGAGAGAGAGAGAGAGAGAGAGAGAGAGAGAGAGAGAGAGAGAGATTCAGGCAGACACACAGAGGAGGGAAAGATGGTGATAGTCTGAAAGAGCTATCTTACTCATACTTGAAAACATAATGAAATCAAGACTCCTAAATTTTCATAAATTTGTTACAAAGAATCTACAAGTAAAATGATTCCGAATAAATATATGTGCTTGAACACACACACACACACACACACACACACACACACACACACACACACACACACACACACACACACACACACACACACACACACACACACGCGCGCGCATGACATGTCGGCCAGTATAAAAAAGAATGACATCACCTAGTGGAATCCGATCTGTTCAATAGCACTTGATTGAATTGCGTGGTTGCTATAATCAATTTTTGGGGGAAGTTTTTAATAATTCTCTTTTGTGCTGTCTCTCGTTTTGGTTTGCCATAAAGCTGACAGACTTTTTAAGTTCTTTAATAATTTCTTACGAAATGTCACCCTAGCTTGATAAACAGACTCTCACGTCTTAGGTTTATCGCGAATGCTGAGTCTATTTGTCTGGAAATATAACCGTGTAATATGTTGGTTATGTTTTGTTGGGAGTAGATGGTTTCTAACTGAAATAAATCTTACGTCGTGGGAGTATCAGAGAGAGAGAGAGAGAGAGAGAGAGAGAGAGAGAGAGAGAGAGAGAGAGAGAGAGAGAGAGAGAGAGAGAGAGAATTTGACATAGAGAAGACACCTTAATCTCAATACAGTTTGGCATGGATATGTGCAAGGTAAAAGTCCACTGGTAACAAAGAACTAGAATCTTGTCATCGTGATCCAGGTTGTAGTTTTACATTTTTCTTCATTTGTTTCTTCATCTACAAATTGCCATTCACACGCTCCTCGTTATCCATATTTTGTTTTATCTCTATTAAACATTAAGAAAGAACGAAAATAGTCGAACAAGACATACTTAATGGACAGGAAAATGGGAGTATTCGTCTCTATCGATATTACCTATTTATTCATATCAAGGGAAACAACTCTGTAGAGACTAGAACATAATCACATGTCAGTATGTGTGTGCGTGTCTGTGAATATCTTGTTCATACTTTAAAAAAAAATCAAAACATTTGCGCTTTTTTGGTCTTTAAATAAATTTACACTGAAATTTCAAATACACCTTCAGAAAGTCTATTTTCTTTAATGTTTTCTGTAATGTTTTGTATCAATGCATGTCATACTAGTATTCAAGGTCACCCTAATCAAGAAACTATATGCACCATTGGCTACACACAGATTAGGAATCAAATCCTTGTAATATCATATTATCGAATTGAGAGGATAATTCATTTCTTCTCATAAAGTCGATGATATTGTCTTCCAAGAGAGGTAATCAATAGAAATCAAAATATTCCATCTTTGTTATACTTGGTACATTTCCTTGCACTTTTCAACATATTCACTTTCCCATATCGATATGCTTTGACCAATGCTCCATTACGGTCCATTAGCAAAACGCGGCCTTCATTAATTTTTTTTTATGCTCAAGGTTCAATTTGAAGACGGCCAGTGCAAAATATTGCTGTCGAGATTTATTATTGGTTCTGTTTTCAAACTAGCGATTTTGGAAAGAAGATACGACTTTTCTTGCCAGATTGTAACTGTTTCTTTTCTTCGGCACATATTGTTCGATTTTACAGTAAGCAAAGATTGATTGTACTGTAAGATTGTGAGTTTCTGGAATTTTCAAAACAGAAAAAGTAAATTTCCAAACGGAGATGCAAAAGATGTAAATAAATTATGAATATATTATTTTTAGTGAAAGGTATCCTTTGAAGAAACACTCAAGTCTTCCACTTGCTTTCTGCATTTGCGTCAGTACATGACCTGATAGGACTCCAGATTGTACTGATATAAAAGAAACAATAGCAATCACGTACGTCATTTTTGGCATAGTTAGTTACCTCTTTGTTCCAAGTGTCCAATGAAAGACTTTTCAAAACCATAATATCTCTCCAGTCGAAAATTGGTTGGTTGTATCAACCTGCCATAAAAACTTCTTGGTAAAAGTGAACAGTAAATAAAGTGCGGTTAATTTATTCTGAAAACCGGGTGCGTATGTGCTTGTGTGTGTGTGTGTGTGTGTGTGTGTGTGTGTGTGTGTGTGTAAAAGTAGTAATAATCAGTATTAGTAGCAATTATAACACAGTATTATTTTTCGTGCACGAATAAAGTTTTGGCTGTCATGTCTTTGCATGTAGTGCACATAAATGTGACGTAGAGAATCTGCTTGTTAACTAAACCTAAAAAACGTAATCTAAAACACACACATACACACACACACACACACACACACACACACACACACGCACGCACACATGAAATGTCTCTTCTTGTGGAATCAGTTCTTTCAATAGTACTTGATAATACAGTCTTGAACGCTGTCACTGATTTCCTTCCGTGGAATAAGATGCAATACTAATGAGAGAAGTAGTGACATCGAGATCATTATATCCATGTAGAGGTTTGTGTGATTATAGTGTTCCCCAAGAACCAGTCTAATACTATGGATATGACAATAGTTTAAATAAGGAGAAACGAGTTTTAGTTTGTGTTTCACTTTAACTTTAACAAAGTCTCGGAACTCGAAAGGTAGGTTCTGAAATTGTTCTTCTAAACCATTCATGCGGGCCGACAATCTTATATTATTTATGTACGGTCATATCGTGATTTGCAACAATAACAATTTGCCTTAATAACAATTGAAGCATATCTCAGAGCTTAGTCCCGATTATAAATATGGTTGCATGGTAAATGTTCTCCGTCATATTAGCATAATCTATGTGAGTATGTATACCGAAACACAAAAGGAATTCATGTTGATGCTGAAATCGAAGTAAGAAAATCTATGTTGTGGATTGACATGTAAATGTTATGTTCATCATTTGTCCCTTACATGGCCAAACAGGAAATTTTACTATCAACTGAAACACTAAAATACTCAAGGAAATATAAATGGACCAATCAGATTTGAGGTATTTTTGCACAAATAGAAAACCCACGTTATATACTATACAACACCCAGTTAGCTACTATCTAGCACCACATTATCCCGTCAAGGCCCCGTTTGGAGTGGCAGCACACAGTTAGCTACAATCCTGCAAAAGTAGAAAATAAGGTCTTTCCGCACTAAAATGGGAGGTTCTTGAGCAGTAATAGTTTTGTCACTACCATGTATATTACTGCAACAGGAACAACGTTCAACTGTTTGTTCACAAATATGTGTGCTTTTGTAAGAGCAAAAGGCAGTGGGTTTTTTTTTTTTAAAAAAAAACAACCTAAAATAGGCATATTTGTAACAGCAAAAGGCAGTAGGTTTTTTTTTTTTTTGAAAGCTAAAATAGGCATATTTGTAACAGTAAAAGGCAGTGGGGTTTTTATTTGAAAGCTAAAATAGGCATATTTGTAACAGCAAAAGGCAGTGGGGTTTTTTTTTTAAAGCGCTAAAATAGACATATTTGTAACAGTAAAAGGCAGTGGGGGTTTTTTTTGTATAAGCTAAAATAGGCATATTTGTAACAGCAAAAGGCAGTGGGTTTTTATTAAAAGCTAAAATAGGCATATTTGAAACAGCAAAAGGCAGTGTGTTTTTTAAAAAGCTAAAATAGGCATATTTGTAACAGTAAAAGGCAGTGGGGTTTTTTTTAAAAGCTAAAATAGGCATATTTGTAACAGCAAAAGGCAGTGGGGTTTTTTAAAAGCTAAAATAGGCATATTTGTAACAGCAAAAGGCAGTGGGTTTTTATTAAAAGCTAAAATAGGCATATTTGAAACAGCAAAAGGCAGTGTGTTTTTTAAAAAGCTAAAATAGGCATATTTGTAACAGTAAAAGGGTGTGTTTTGTTTTTTAAAAAAAACTAAAATAGGCATATTTGTAACAGTAAAAGGCAGTGGGTTTTTTAAAAGCTAAAATAGGCATATTTGTAACAGCAAAAGGCAGTGGGGTTTTTTAAAAGTTAAAATAGGCATATTTGTAACAGTAAAAGGCAGTGTTTTTTTTTTTAAAAGCTAAAATAGGCATATTTGTAACAGTAAATGGCAGAGGGGTTTTTTAAAAGCTAAAAATAGGCATATTTTTAACAGTAAATGGCCGTTTTTTAAAACTAAAATGTAAGCTGGTGTACCAATAAAAGGCAGCTAACTTTTACTAAATTTGTAACAACAAAAGCACCTTTAGTCAGTAAAATGTATCATTGATACAGCAAACGTTGGGGCGGGGGTGGGGTGGGGTGGGTGGGGTTATTATCCACTAAAATATGTGCTGCTGCAACTGTAAAGAAAGCTTTTATGCTTACTTGTATACTGTTATAACAGTTATTGTCATTCTCTTCACAAAAATCATATTTTCACAAAATGTGTTTGACGGGACAAGTAAAAACGCTTTTTTCATTGAATTGTGTAAGACAGCTACAGAAAAACAGTTTCTTTAATAAATAGGATGCTACGGCAAACTTAAGGGTAACTTTTTTCCAGAACAATTGTGTTGCTGCAAAAGTAAAATTCAGTTTCTTTTGTGGGTATTTTTGATCACTAAAATGGGTGCTATCGCAACAGTAAAACTAGTCTTTACTAAAAAATGGGTGCTTTCGGAACAGTAGAACTAATCATTACTAAAATGGGTGCTATTGCAACAATAAAACTAGTTTTTACTAAAATGTGTACTTTCGGAATAGTAAAACTAATCTTTACTAAAATGGGGGCCGAGTGGCCGAGTGGTCTAAAGCGCTCACCGTTACGGATCACTGCTATCTCATCTGTCTGTATGGGTTCGAGTCTCGGGCTCGGCCAATGTGGGTATGTGGGAAAGCTTGCCGGTAGCTCCTCGTTGGTCGGTGGTTCTTTCTGGGGTTTTCCCGGGTTCTCCACCATTAATACTGGCCGCCATGTATAGCCTATCTTGTGCTGAAAAAATGGCGTTAAACCCTATAACAACAACAACAACAACAACTAAAATGGGTACTGTTGCAATGGTAGAAGTCAGACACATGCATATGCAAAGATTCGTGGAGCCCCGAGTGGCCGAGTGGTCCAAAGCGCTTACCGTTACGGATCACTGCCATTTCACCTCTGTCTGCGTGGGTTCGAGTCTCAGGCTCGGCTAACGTGGGTACGTGAGAAAGCTTGCCAGTAGCTTCTCGTGGGTCGGTGGTTCTTCCCGGGGTTTTCCAGGGTTCTTCCTCCACCAGTTATACTGGCCGCCATGTATAGCCTATCTTGTGCTGAAAAATGGCGTTAAACCCTACAACAACAACAACGACAACAACAACAAACAAAGATTCGTTTAAGTGATGTTCTTTCGTGTTCAACATTTCTAATATGGATTTAAAATTATTAATATCTGAGGCTATTTGTAAATTGTTTGGAAGTGAATTCCAGAGTTTCAGTTTTCTACTATCGATATTCGGAGAACAGCTAATTTTTGCTATTATCAATAATATTTTGTATAGCAAATGATTACTCGAAGGCTTCGTGGCTTCTACGATATACTATTTCGGTATTCGTTTTGCTTAAAACCGTTATCAATTGACGTCACTAAAGAACTACATTACCTGCACAGACCATGCGAACCCGGTGTTAGCATTATTTTCATTTGTCGTTTCAATCATTTTCTCCTTGTTATTTCTGGCTAAAAATGATAAAAAGTAACAATGAGGTCTAATGTTGCTAGCTCAAAGCTTATATGTCGGATATTGTCCTTTATTGTGTAAAGAATTTGATGAAAAATTATGTAACAATAAAAAATGCATTTCAGTAAGAAAACGGTTAAGACTAACTCCCGGTAGCTGTGGAGTTTCGAGCAAAGCAAGAGTGCCCCCTTGGAATAGTTTGATTTTTCCTAAGCAGATGTTTCTCCATCGACTGCGTTATACTTTTCCGGTACTCCTGATAGCGCAGATAAGTACCATTCTGCATCTTGGGACGTATTTAACCATTGAATATTTACTGACCTATGATACTGATGTGTCAATTTGGGCCAGGTACCAAAGAAAGCAGAAGTGGAAATAGACTTATATGTCATCAATCGAGAGACTGTCATGAATGCGTGTTAAGTATATAATTACACTTAAATACACAAAAGTCAACGAACGAGGAAAGCAAGATCAATTACAATAATCAAAATATGAATATATAGATTCTAAAAAGTATGCAACTTGGACGTATTGCGTAGGCTTTGTTTATTTCATAATGAGCCAAATTTGAGTTACAGGTGTTTGTGTGTGTGAACGTTGTGTGTGTGTGTGTGTGTGTGTGTGTGTGTGTGTGTGTGTGTGATAGCTGAAAACAAAATTGAACACGATAACCGGCCAAAATTCAACTAATATTACGATACGTAAGTTTGAGTGCTATTGATATACAGAGTGCAACTGTTTCACACAGCTTGCTGTAGTTTCACTGTTTCTGGTTAGGCACCGTTTCTATCTTTTTCTAAATCGCATTTAAAACAAATTTACTCACAGTCAAGACAAGGTAAAATTTCTTATAAAGACAGTAATCACCGGTATCTTCTCATAGTCTTTATAACAATGGTCAAATCAAAATGAGTTATCTTGGAAGATCAAAGTATTATATGGGAAAATATGTACATTTGAAGAAACAAAAATAATCATTTTGGAAGATCCAAGTTTTATTTGGGAAAATATTTCAAAATAAGGAAAGGGAATATATATATATATATTTTTATATCATATCCTGACTGAAGTTATCGTAGCAGTAGCGTGAGATTGTGCTGGTTCCGAATTATAACTTCCGTTCATTTTCAAATTATCATTTTATTAATTCATTTCATTTAAACAATTTTAAATTGTACCATGAAATGACGTAATTTGCAAGCATTTATTTCTAAATATTGTGTTTATTTATCTTCTTCTTCTTCTTCTTCTTTTTATTATTATTATTATTATTAGTAGTAGTAGTAGTAGTAGCAGTAGTAGTAAAAATCTTGGTTCTAAAATGTAGTATCTTTTAAATGGTTTTACAGTAAAATAATTCCAATTTTTATGAATTGACTGCGTTTTCTACGTTTTGATTTGATGTAAACGGTCACGTGATACTGATCTGGAAATTTTTACACATCGATAAATTCTGCGGACTACTTTTGGTTCCTTGTTTCAAGACCATATGATGTGAAGTTTTATCTATATCAACGCCTTAGACCATAATAATAACAACAACAAGCTCCCTCCCACCTACTCCTGTGATTTCCGATCAAAACGACAAGTCACAGATTAAAATCGACCATTTGAAGTTAAAACAGTGTAATTGCACAGACCTTCCTGCACTCCAACACTCACCCCTTTTGCCGAAGAAAGCATATGGCAGGATTTAGAAGCCAATCTTCGGAAATTATTGCATTTCACCTCGACAACATGTTACAGCAGCGTTTATTAAAGGTCAGGGTCACATTCAACCAAGGGATCTCACTAAAAATGGACACAAATTGTTTCTGAAAGATCGAAATGAGTAGAAAGTAACAACGAAGTTGCTATAACAACATGTGCCATCCCCAAGCGTAATTTTCGAAAAAAGGAATATTCCTGGTTTAACCGCAACAGCCATTTTTTATATATTAAAATAATGATCATAACAATATATCAATGGCATGACCCGCTATGACACTCTACCCCGTATCACTGTATAAAGAATCGATCAATCTTGGCTAGCTAAGATAGGGCTATGTATTCTATCGCAGTTAAGAGGCTAATGAAAGAAAACTTCAATGTACATAAAAGTGAATGTTTTGTTGATTACATCTGCTGATCTGATGTTCGAAAGGAATTAAATTGGAATTATAAGGATTAAATGATCATGATAGGGTATTTATCGATGTGTAAATTTTACCTAATCACTCACAAAGTTTATATAAAGTCCTTCGGACTTTATTTACTTTGTGAGTGATTAGGTAAAATTTATACATCGATAAATGCCCAACCATGATCATTTAATTCTATAATAATTCCAATTTTTATGAATTGACTGCTTTTTCTACGTTTTGATTGGATGTAACCGGTCACGTGATACTGATCTGGAATATCTTACACATCGATAAATTCTGCGGACTACTTTTAGTTCCCTGTGTCCAGATCATTTGATGTGAAGTTTTGTCTATATCAACGCTTTACACCCTAATAATAACAACAACAAGCTCCCACCCACCCACTCCTGTGATTTCCAATCAAAAATGACAAGCCCCAGATTAAAATCGACCATTAGAAGTTAAAACAATGTAATTGCACAGACCTTCCTGCACTCCAACACTCACCCCTTTTGCCGAAGAAGGCATATGACAGGCTTTAGAAGCCAATCTTCGGAAATTATTGCATTTCACCTCGACAACATGTTACAGCAGCGTTTATTAAAGGTCAGGGTCATGTCAACTAAGGGATCTCACTAAAAATGGACACGATTTTGCTTTTGAAAGATCGAAATGAGTAGAAAGTAACAACGAAGTTGCTATAACAGCACGTGCCATCCGCAAGCGTAATTTTCGGAAAAAAGGAATATTCCTGGTTTAACCGCAACAACCATTTTTTTATATATTAAAATAATGATCGTAACAATATATCACTGGCATGACCCACTATGACATTCTACCCCGTATCACTGTATAAAGAATCAATGAATCTTGGCTAGCGAAGACAGGGCTATGTATTCTATCGCAGTTAAGAGGCTAATGAAGAAATCTTCGAGGTACATAAAAGTGAATGTTTTGTTGATTACATCTGCTGATCTGATGTTAGAAAGGAAGTAAATTGGAATTATAAGGATTAAATAATCATGGTTGGGTATTGACTTTATGTAAACTTTGTGAGTGATTAGATAAAATGTACACATCGATAAATACCCATCCATGAACATTTAATCCTATAGCAAATTCAGACTAAAACCAGTTCATATTCATTTTTGACGAGAAAGAAATTCGGCATAAATAACAATTGAAGCATATTTTTATTAAGTGATTCTTTTCTTTGTGGGAAAAACAACCTTCAAGAAACAATTACACCTTGAATGAATACTATTTTATTTTCATAAGTAGTGTAATTTTGATGAAACGATTGGCAATTAGATCTCAGATTAAAAACAAGTTTCACCAGAAGATGACGACAATGTTGAAAGGATTGAAGGCATAACTTTGGAAATTTTCAGGGCTATAGTATAGGTGAATATAAAATACAAAATATAAATATCACATATATTGGAAATAATATATAGAATTTTAAAAGTTCCTACTAAGTGAGAAAAAACTAAATTATCTGTAATATTTTATATAGATATTGGTATAAATTTAAGTTGTCACTTAGTTTTTATTAACGTAATTCTTCCAAAAATATTATAATTTGGTTAAATAAGTTTTTTAGTAAGGAACAAATCTTTGGATGACAGACAGAGATATACAGGAACGCTTGATAAGAAATCGGTTTTTTTCTGAATTTTTCAGGTGGTGACATCTATTAGATTTAGGGGAAATAACTCACTTCGGGAGCTCATTTTTTTTCTCACTGTAAGGTGTGAGTTAATTTGTAAAATTAAAGATTTACCTAACCAGGGTGTATAATGCCACTCGCCGATACGTGGCAGGCCATACCATATATCGTGTCGTCACAAAAATATCGATATTCCCGAGAAGTATCGCTGTATCGTAACATACCTATAAAATATCCCCTCGCTAAAGTATGGAAGTGTTTATGATAATTCAGTTTTAGTCTGCGATATAAGCGAACAATACCAATATTTATACAGAAACTTGTATGTATTCCAAGGAAACCGCTATTTAGAAATGTTGTAACCTCTTGTGTGTTCTTCATGAAACATTGTTATTATTATTATTATTATTATTATTATCATTATTATTGTTATTATTACGAACCAAGACCCGCATTTCACTCCAGTGGATACCTAAGTCGGAATGATCATCCAATACCATTCAGATTATGTGTGATCTCCTTGCTGATGTGCGACCATTAATTTGACCATGATACCAGTGCTGTTGTGCGACGATTAATTTGAACATGATAGCCGTGCAGATGTGCGACGAATAATTTGACCATGTTACCCGTGCTGATGTGCGACAATTAATTTGATTATGATATCTGTGCTGGATGTGTGACTTTTGGTTTGACTGTTTTAATCGAATGATTTTAAAATATGAAATGAAGACCTAATGACACAAAATAACATCTTAGAAAAAGCGACCATCGTATTGGACCAGTGATAGAGGCAGAAGAAAACATTCCAACAAAAAAGCTTGAGACTCAAGAGGCTTATTCCACCAGAGACAACACAGTATTCCACAGTATTCCAGAGACAACGCAGTATTCCACAGTATTCCAAAAACAACGCAGTATTCCACAGTATTCCAGAGACAACGCAGTATTCCACAGTATTCCAGAGACAACGCAGTATTCCACAGTATTCCAGAGACAACTTAATATTCTTCATTATTCCAGAAACATTGTAATATTTCACAGTATTCCAGAGACAACGCAATATTCAACAGTATTCCAGAGATGATGGGTAAATAGTGGAACCATACTGAAAAGGCAGTAAAAGAATATATAACAACTTTACATATATTGCAGTGATTCTGCTTTTTATGTATTTGTATGTGTCAGTTTGTATGTCTCTTGGTTATGTGGGGCCAAGGGTGGCGGATTGGTCTAAGGCGCTCACCTTAACAGATCACTGACATCTCACCTATGTCTGCGTGGCAGCGTGCGTATTTGAGAACCCTTGCAAATAGTTCTCCGTCGGTCTGTGGCTCTTCCTAGGAGTTGTCCGGGTTCTTCCTTCGCCAGATATACTGGCAGCCATGTATAACCTGTCACGTGGTGAACAATGAAGTTAACCCACAAGAACAACAACAACAATTCCTATTTATGTGAATGTTTCTGTCTCTTTATTCTAAAATATAAACTAAAAAATATATGAACTAATAAAAGAGAATATATAAGAAAGACTTTGGATTTAGATGGATAATTTAAACTGAACGAGAGGAGTCCAAAGCATGCCGTTGTGACATTTTCTCGATTTCAAAATCAGGTAGCAGGTGTGACAAGTACCGCAAAATTGCTACGACAGACTGAGAAAGAGACACAAGGGAGGCAGACGAAGAAGTAGCTGAACCTGACCAAAAAAGTTATGACGTTCCACATGTAGCCGAACATTATATTCATGTTCCAGGAGACTTTCTAGAAAGATGAATTTGGACATAAATAGAATTGTACGCATTCTTCATCTTGCGCTCGAGAATGGTAAAGCAGACTTGTTACAAATGAAAATGAATAGGCGTTTAATGAGGTACTTCATAATATCATGCATATAATTGATAAAGTATGAATCTGGCCAGGCCAGTTTGATCAGTTGCAGTTTGGCCCAGCCCAATTTCATAAGTAGAGTCTGGCTCAGGCCAATTTGATAGGTAGGAGTCTGGTCAAGGGCATTTTGTTACGCATAGTATGGTCCAGCCCAATTTGATAAGTCTTTGGGCCAGGCCAAACTGGATAAGTGGAAATTTGGTCACTGTAAATAAGAATCAGTCTGAGTCTAGCCCAGGTCAGTTTGATAAGTTGCCATCTGGTCAAGGCCAAAATGACAAGTAGAAGTCTAGTCCAGGAATATTTTATAAATGGAAGCCTGGTCCCGGTCCAAGCCAGCATGATAAGTTGGTGTCTGGCCCAGATCGAAATGATAAGTAAGAGTCTGGCCCAGGCCAATTTGATCAGGTGATTTTACATAAATTGTAGGTTTTACTTCTTCCTGTC
Source organism: Megalonaias nervosa (assembly GCA_016617855.1). NCBI lineage: Eukaryota > Metazoa > Mollusca > Bivalvia > Unionida > Unionidae > Megalonaias > Megalonaias nervosa. The sequence continues at coordinate 24,146 of JAECUM010020664.1, read as the reverse complement.
ACTTAATTTTAGATTTTAATACCAGTCTAATCTAGGAAAATTTGATACGTATCAGTCTAGTCCATGTCAAAATGAAAATTATGAGTCTAGCCAATGTCGCAATGATAAGTAGCAGTCTGGCCCAAGCCAGTTTGGTAAGGTGGAATCTGGTACAGGTTAGTTTGATAAGTAGGTGACTGGCACGGGTCAATTTTATACATAAAAGTCTGGTCCAGACCAATTTGATTAATAGGAGTCTGGCCCATGTCAATTTGATAAGAAGCAGTCCGGCCCAGGTCAACTTTATAAGTAGGCGTCTGGCCCTGGCTATAATGATAAGTAGCAGTCTGGACCATGCAAATATGATAAGTAGGAGTCTGAATATGGCCGAAGCGTTACGTAGGTTTTCTAGCCCAGGTCAACATGACAAGTAGGACTCTTGCCCAGGACAATGTTATAAATAGGAGTATGATCCTGGTCAATTTGATAAGTAGGAGACTGGCACAGGTCAAAATGATAAAAGGAGTTTGGTCCTGGTCAAAATGATAGGTAGGACTCTGGCCCAACGATAAGTAGGAGTCTTACCCAGGCCAATTTGATAAGCATAAGTTAGACCAAAGTCAAAATCAAAAGTAGTAGTCTGACCAAGGCCAGTTTGACAAGCTGGAGTCTCTCTCATGTCAAAATGATAAGTAGGACTCTAGCCCAGGTCAAAAGGACACGTTGCGGTCTGGCCCAGGCCAATTTAATAAGTAGAAGTCTGACCCAGGCTAATTTGGTGAGTAGAAATCTGGCCCAGGTCAAAATGATAAGCAGGAGTCTGACCAAAGTCAAAATGATAAATAGAACTTCAGCCTAGGGCAATTTGATAAGTAGGAATCTGACCCATGTCAAAACGATAAGTGGGACTCTAGGGGTCTGGGATAACTAGGGGTCTGGAACAGGCAAGTTTTCACATGTAGTAAATAATGTACATAATTATTTTGAAATTAAAATATGTTGACTATTTCAGGTTAGATAAGAAAATCATCTGGTTAACAGTCTAATGGTGAATGCATTGATTTAATTAGCTTTGTGCGTGAGTGTGATATTTCTGCACTAGTCCAGACTTGACCTCATGCTAAAATTGATAAAAACTGTTTTACGAGTTTAGTTATTGTTGAGATAAATCTTTACATAGTTTTAGATTTAATGAAAGAAAGGTTCTTTAAATTCAATGTACATAATACGATTTCTAATAAAATTAGAAACAACTTCAGTTGTGAATAGCTTTTAGATCGCTTGAACTGTTCGTACAGTGTTTTCTTACCGTGTGTGTTCGGAAATGGAACCACCCCACCCCCCATTAATGGTAAATATAGGTAGGTTTTTAAAAATCCCGTATGTTGAAAGTATGTGCCTTTTATGTCCAAATGTAGATGGTGAATTTCACTTTGTTTGTACATGCCACATATATACAAATTGAGAAATGCTTGTTCACCTTTTTACCTATTATAATCGCCTACATTCCCCACTCATTTGTACCAGGTGAATGTTTTTAAACAAAAACAAGGATATTAAAAGTCCACACAACTTAATAATTTCATTCATCAATTTATAATTTCTAACCTGTCTGTTACCAGGGATTCCCTTATCATTAACGTCTTGTTCGTGCTTCAAAGCAACCGAAGCTGTTAATGTAAACAACCAAACTCCTCACTCACTGTTTTATTTTTTTGTTGTTAGGTTTATAGAACAGTCCATTAACAGTAATAAAGAAAATATCACCACCCCTCGATAAAATAATTGTTGTCTGCATCAAGTGTTTGCAATGGCTAGTTTCAATATTTCTGGGAAATTAAAATCGAACAGAGTGAAATGGTGTTACTTTTGCATGCAGAAGGAAATAAGTAAACAAACCAATTCGCTTTTTCTAAATTAAACCTACTTATGGTTACATATCTATCCTGTAGAAACGAGGACACGGAATGGTTTCAGCAGGTGGAGCGCCAATTCAAACGACTTGCATGTGATGATGAAAGAATCAGATTGGGAAAGTTCAGAGACGTTCTTGGACTAAGAAAGGTAATAGATTCACTACTCGGTAATTTTTAAAAAAAATAATTTTAATTTCTTCATTCTACTCTATTCTCCTAGAGGCAAACATGTTAGATCTATGGATTAATGATTTTGGTCTTTCATCGTCAAAACTAATGCAGAAAATTGCGTTCGACTCAGGGGTTCACGAATATGTACATATAATCTTATCTAAAATGATGTGGATTGCTCAATGTTCAGACAAAAATTATGTTAGTTTAAATGATTTTCTGACCCCCATTGAGTTAACTCGTTTGTTTAACTCAGTTTCGTAGAGTGTGCCTTGCAGTCCGACCATACCATTTCTAACAGTACTTTTCTTAGTGACTAATATATTCAGCGAGTTGTCAGAAATGTTTCTTGTTCATTTTTCACGGCACCGATGATTATTATTTCTTTGGGGATGAAAAGAAAGGAATAGGCTGGGCAATATAGCCTATCACTGAAATTTGACCAACCAACCATAGCGTATCCCACCCAGCTCTGACGATTGAATCCGAGACGACAGGGGTGACAAAGTAAAGTTTTAAGCACCGCATTTCATGTCCGTCCTGGATTAAATCATGCACCTGAAATTCAGCAATATGCATTAAATCATCATCATCATCATCATCATTTATCATCATCATCATCATCATCATCATCATCATCATCATCATCATCATCATCATCATCATCATCTTATTATTATTATTATTATTATTATTATTATTATTAGTTCTCGTAAGTTCTAAAAGTTTTATCCGTCTCATTTTATGGCCTAGTCGTTGCATATGTTTCTCCAACAGCCATTTTTACTGGAATTACATCATATTGGATGTAATTGTCGTCCATGTTACAACTAAAGACAATAGTTTCATTTCTGTGTTCGTTTCTAATTGGTGTGACCATATTAGTGTAGAAAGTAAAATTTGCTGAAACAACATCCAATTTACTTTTGAAATTATGAGAAAATGAGTCAGTGAAATTTATGTACGCAATAAAGACAAAGAAGTTATGAGATGTAATTTTTGGATACCACCGTTGGATCATGACCGGCAGAAGAAAAGCTAGATAGTAACTGGCTGGAATGATGAAGACTACATTTTTCTTCTGAATACCTTTTTATTTACCTCACAAATGAAATCTTGTAAACAAAAGATGGTATGACTTTGTAAACTTGATAAATTTATCTATATTGCTTCAGGTAAGTGTTGGGTATTCAGACAACCCTTTAGTGAAGATTCATTTGGTTGTATATACGCAAAGAGTTAAGATTTGTTATGACTCTATGGTGGAAAACTATAGAGCAGAAAGAAGGAAAAACCAACACGTGTTGTAAACAAAATTTATTTATCAAAGTCATAAATAAAAATGTGAGAAGTCACAGTATTATGAAGCGAATCCAAACTAATCATTATGAAGATCGATGAAAGTCCTAAATGAATGAAATCTCAAAACCGAAAACGTACTTGTCTTCCTTAGAACCATGACCATGTCAAGATGTTGTTGTCCAGAATTCCTTCGAATAAATTATAACAGTTCCAGAATAATATTATAGTCCAAATAATGAGAACTTTCTATTTCCACTGAACAGCTCAAACAAGTGTTTTCCTGTCGAATAATATCTAAGTACAACATAAAACACGTCTGCAGACTTACAACAGGAACACATTAAGTGTTAATGACTCCAAAATAGGAATGAAATTGATTGCTCAGTTCTGTCTAAATATACAACGTCTATTCCGACCATATTTAGCAATAGATCCCACGTACGGAACTTACTACTCATCTTGCGCCGAACTGGCCTATTCATGTAATCTAGCTTAACCAATGGTAAGTTACTGAATCCTTCTAGAAACGTCGAAACCCCGTCAGCCAACGAGGAATTTAGCATTAGGCGCCAGTAAGCATTATTATTAAGATTATAACTAATATATGTTAATACATGCATAAGCATCTCTTTATAGAACCCAGGTGATACAATGCTCTTGAAAGACTCTGGTCAGGTATGCAAAATTAACTATGGATAGTCTGTACAATTTACAGCTGTGAATACAAATTATAAAAATTTGATAAAAGCATGTACAAGGAGTTACAAAAATATAGATATAGATAATAATATTACATACAAAGGGTATAAATAAACATAAACAGAACCTGTGTTGCATCCGTACCCACTAATACAATATATAAAGTGTGCTCAATTAAGGTTAAACATCTTCGATCGAGTGGATTTATGAATTATGAGCTGGACGAGAAAGATCAGCTATGAAGCCAGGAGTTGTAGGTTTAAGACCGGACGGCAGAGATGGTTTTGCAAATTCCACAAAAACTACATCGTCATCATTAACAAAACAAAGCACACAGCAGGATCAACAGGTGCTTCAAGCAGACATGCCTGGGCGCAGATAACAATAGAACGTATAATAAAGTTTGTTAATTAAAGCATATAATGTCACATTTTTTTCAGTCATTCTTTGCCGAAAGATTTTTCCATTTGTTTGACCAAGATAAAAGTGGCTGCATTGGAATGAACGAACTTATGGATGGCTTGCGCATGCTGACAAAGGGATCCCCTATGCTGAAACTTCAAATTTTGTTCAACGTTTTTGATGTTGATGGTAAGGTATTTAATGTTAATTATAAGCTATGAATGAAAAACTCTGTAATGTATAATATAACAACTACTTTATAAATAAAAATTATGTATAGATAACATTTTGTATCTACTCACTCTGTTAACGTTTCTACCCAAAGAAAAAGTCCAAAGCTTACAGAGGTCAACATTGTGTTGACTTATCTGCAGGGAACGCTTGGATAGGCATTTGTTTCCCGTTATCGAACTTAGAACATGTAGCAGACGTTGCTGAAAATGTTCTCCTTCAATAGACGGTTGAGCAAGGGCATCAATAGTCAAAACTCTGGTTGGCCGACTCTATGCATTGTCAAAGGCATAAACAGTAAAAACTTACGGTGTCCGACATTATGCCTTTTCAAAGTTCATAAACAGTAAACATTCAGGATGTCCGACCTTATGCATTGCCAAAGGTAACAACAGTAAACCTTAGAGTGTCCGATCTTCTGCACAACTATAATGTCTTCTTTGTTATCTCGTTGACTGTTATGAAGTTTGGAAGCATTTAGTTCACAAAAGGTTTGCACTTATTACAGGTAACGGGACGATAGATATAGATGAACTCAGGACGGTTCTAAAATCCTGCATGGAAGAAAGCTCTCTTTCTCTGACCGAGGAGAACCTGGACAAGCTTACAGAGGTGCTATTTGAAAGCGCGGATGAAGACGGAAGCGGCACTATCACCTTCGAAGAACTCAAAGCAGAGTTTGAGAAACACCCTGGATTGTTAGAAAATCTAACGATTAGGTAGTCGCTGCAGAATTGTATTACTAAATAAACGATCTTAAAGACACTGATCTCAGCTAGAAAAAAAACAACAAAAAACTCTTTGTTTTTGACATATGCCATCAAAGTCGTTGCTTTAATACAAGATGCATTTATAAGAGACATATTTTAAAAGCATTTTTTGATTTTATAAAATGTTACGTCTTTCGCTCATTGCAATAAATTGATGGACACACAGCCACGAACAATCAGTGATTGACGCAGTCGTAATGTCCATTGCAGGCAGGTATTTAATCGCGAAGCAGGTTTACCACTGTGTAAAAGAATATCAATTACCCGCATATGCTTCACTATCGGACTTTATTAAGCATTGGTTATTTGACCCTATTCCATTTTGGTTGTATGCGAAAGGATCTGCGTATTGACGTATGTGAAAATGTCTTCGGTTTTTACAGAATGTCTCAAAGTATACATTTGTAAGCTTGATAAATATAAATAAAATGACTTAGTTTAGATAAAAAGGTTTAGATGCGACGTTACAACTGAAATGTTCTTTCATGCTCTAAAAATCAAGTGATATTAAAGCCTTTGACTATAATAAATGACAAAATAGATAAACAGTTGGTAAACATGGCCATTATTCCCGATTTGCTGCTTCGGGCAGATATCACTTCACATTGAACTGTATAGCATCCGATATCACACACACACACACACACACACACACACACACACACACACAGAGACACACACACACACACGCACACACTGTTACGTATATGTAATTTAATTACTTGTGTGTTAGTTTTAAATTTTTTATTTTATTTTTATTTCATTACATGTTATTGTAATGATAACTGGATTTGACATTTTCCCGGAAAATTCAGTTCAGTTCTGTTTTGAACTGGTAAATAACCAGTATTGCTACATTGTATTTTTAGCTGGCCTAGTTCCGGACCTTGATTCAGAACTGGTAAACAACTTTTTTTTTATTTCTTTCCTAGAGTGAAAATAATTGGTCGTTATCAAGGTCATACTTGGCTTGCGTATCAGTTCTGTGTAAACAACTTTTTTTTTTTTTTCATTTTTATTCAATCTTATAGATTTGTTCAGGAGAATAAAATTTATCCATGGCGTACGTGACAGCCGGCCTGTGGTGTTACTGCCCTGTTCGAACTAAGTGACCACGTGACCCAATCACGTGATCTAAAATTGCGTTTAAAACTAACGTTATATAGTGATTTAATTCAGTCGTAATTCATACCTTCGGAGCTCAAAGATATTTTTTTTGCCAGTTGAATTTTTTTCTATCTTTTGGAATTAGGAATCAATTTCTCTGGAAAACATACATATAAGTGCTCTTCATCAGAATTCTTGGACAAAGACATTTATTGGAAATTATTCGGAATTCTAAATCCGGAATATTAACTTAGTGATTCAACAAGGAACTGTTGACACGACAACACAAAACAGGTTATAGAAGACATCATCGCCTTTCATCTTGGAACTTCATCGGGATTCGAACTTTGATTCAATTAGAACTTTTTAGTGATAGGACTTGTATTATTAATTCTAGGATTAATTTTGGATTAGATTCACAAACCGTAAGTCATTTTTCGTATTTTTACCTTGTTTTCTAGGGAGATAAATTATTTTGTTAAATTTTACAAAGCTTGTTGGCTTCACTCTTTTCTTTGTTGCTTTTGTACGAGCCTCGACACGTAACAACACACACACACACACACACACACACACACACACACACACACACATACACACACACACACACACACACACACATATATATATATACTATTTAAATTGGTGAGATATGACAAGAAGAGATGCGTCGTTCTAAGTGTTATATCTCGTTTACTTGTTTTCTGAGCGGGATAGTGGGAACTGGGGGTAATAGCTCACTGGAGATAAATCTGCGGTAATCAAAACAGCTAGTGCAGGTCATCTTACATATGAGCATGGAACATGCTAAATATAATCCAAATAATGATTTCAGATAATTCTTAAGAACTGCAGTCAGCGAAAGTCATAGAGGAATTTTCTCAAATCTTACATCGACAGTACTTAATCATTTCTAACTTATATTTTACATAAACTAGTATCATTCTCCATGCTTTCTCTCAAGCATCAAATTATATTTTCCACAGTACTGTTGCGTTGCAGATTTATAGCAGTCGAATCAAGGAGCTCGAATATGAACCTACTTAGCAATTATTGCTTTGTGCTAAAGCGAGGCAGTTTACCTCTCTAGCTTCAGTCGGCCATGTTGTAAATGGGTCTCTTTATCTACAATTGCCTACATTACGATGGACTGTGGCCTGTTAAGTGAGAACCATGCACACTTACATTTTGCTATGGGAACCAGTCTAAGCTCCACAACCCACTTGCAAGCTTGGGTGAACCTGAAAATATTGGAATATAGAAGCAATGTTATAGCGTTACTTCTTCTACTACTACTACTGATAATAATAATAATAATAATAATAATAATAATAATAATAATAATAATAATAATAATAATAATAATAAAAATTATTATTATTATTATTATTATTATTATTATTATTATTATTATTATTATCGCATTATTGCAGTGCTGCTAAATGGATGAAGCCACCTGAAAAGTCCAAGGAAAAGAAAAAGGGCGTTTATCGTTATTTTGCTAGGTCCTACATTCGGAATAATCTAAGAAAATATATTTTCTTCTCTTGGTTTGTGCTCATGAACATCGGTCTTTTCATTCTGGGTGCCTACAACTACCGGACGAGCAATGGCTTAATCATAGCAGCACGTGGAGCAGGGATGTGTCTAAATTTTACCTGCATGTTTGTACTTGTGCTAATGTTGCGGAAATGCCTAACATTCTTGAGATCGACAAAAATTGCTAACTTTCTGCCACTTGACCAAAATATTTTATTTCATAAGATGTGTGGAGTTTTCATCGTGTTTTGGACTGTCATACATACAGCTTGTCACATCGGAAATGCTGGTATGTGTAATATTCCGCTTTCTTCTTTGGCAAACAATATTCCTGTCATGATAACCAGTAAACTAAAACCTAAATGAACAGCAGAATTTAATAATGGGAATATGGATATATTGTTTTATGTGCTGCTAATATTATTCGCCTACTAGAAGACCTTTGCAAGAATAGCTCACAGTTTCACCGATCTTTAACTTAGTGGGTAAAAAAAAAAGATTTTAAGATAAGCAGATTTGTGTTATTTCAAGAATTCAAAATTTGTCTTCTTTACCAGAAATAAGTAGAACAATGACTGGAAACGAAATTTAGTTATATATTTTTTTTAGTTAGAATGGGTGGTTTGCTTTCTAATTGTTTTCTCCATGTAACTAACCGATTGTGTTTTGTTTGTTTTTTGTTTGTTTGTTTTATCTGTCCAACATTTATTTCCATATCAATCAGTTTACGTACTATATCTTTTCAGCTCTCGTGTCCAAAGCTACAGGTATAGGAATGGAGAACATTCTCTTTACAACAGCTGCCGGAAACGGCTTTGTTGGTGCGTCGGCATTTATCACAGGTTGGCTTTTAGACCTTATCCTGATAGTTATGGTCATCTGTGCCATGCCGTTTGTAAGAAGAACAGGTCATTTTCAGGTATATTCTTAGTAACAGCGTCGTGACGCCATTATTAAAATCACAGTTAATGAATTAACTTAATGACATGCGTCAAACCATAGCACGGTACCGATACGTGTGTCGTAGACCAATACTATCACGGGAAATGTGTGACATATTACGTGATTTGTAGGCGCATTGGAGCCTTGTTCAACATTCAGATCTAATATTCTCCACCTTGTCGACTGCCACTATATAACATATACAAACAGTTTAACGAACCTTTCGCGTTCTTTTGTAGAAACCTTTGTCATCTTATTTATTATTCGTTACCGTAAAATACGATTTTGTGAACAGGTGAGAACGCATTAAATTGTTCTTAAATTAGGCAAAACACACGAGTAATGTCATCAATACGAAAACCTGATGGTCATGACAATCAAGACATTGGCTGTGGCATCTTGTATCTGTTTTTAGGTATTCTACTGGACCCATATGCTATACGTTCTCTTTTGGATCTTTGTCATTCTTCACGGACCCTCTTTCTGGAAGTGGTTCCTGGGACCCGGTGTAATGTTTGTTTTGGAAAAGTTAAGCCGCTCCAAATTCATCAAGAAGGCGAGATATGGGAACACGTACATACAGGAGGTGAATCTTCTACCATCGAAGGTGGGCCTTAGTTCATAGTTGTCTTAATTTTGCAGGTCTGTGTCGAAGAGAAGGTTTGTTATCATACGTTAAAATATACTGGTTAAAACCTCGTTCGCATGGGATCAAGCAATTCTTCGATATGTTTTGTCAGTTTTCCCTCCTTCACCGTGATCATTTTCATCACCGGTTGCCCATATTTACTACTTCGGTTGTGGTCGTGAGATGACATCATTTTACAACCAAGGAGACTGGTAATCAGCTCGACAGAGGCAAGACATCGGACAAAGGAAGTCATTATCTTTAGCCGTGGCGTATATACTTAAGCAACATGGCAGACATGAATTCGCCATTTTAGTTCATACATAACCGCACCGCTCCGGTGGCCTAGTGGTTAGAGCGTCCGCCTCGGATGCGGGAGGTCGCGGGTTCGAACCCTGGCCGAGTCATACCAAAGACTTTAAAAAATGGTACTAAGAGCTGCCTCGCTTGGCGCTCAGCATTAAGAGGTTAGTGTTAGGCCTGGTCGGCCTGGTGTCAGGATAATGTGACTTGGTGGGATATCGTGCCACGTGTCTGCGGCATGATGTCTCAGTGCTAGACATCACTATAAACTGTCACACTGCAGACATCGTAGCGATATCACTGAAAATTTTTTAAAGCTACGTTAAAAATCTAAATCACACACACACACACACACACACACACACACAACCGCCTTCGCTTGAATGAAACAGTACGTTTTTGTGGTGTAATTCTCAATCGGAACATACGCTTTTGGTTAGAGAGACAAGATACGTCTCAGTTTGCTATAACCATATCCATACTCTCATGTTTAAATTTATTTCTTCGGAATTTGTAAATTTTTGGCAATATAGCCATGGACAATATGCAGCTAAAAGGTGATGATGAATTGTATAAGGCACGTTTCCTGTAAAATAAGAAACAAGAATGCTTCATCATTTTGCTGATCACTGAGGTTTAAGGAGCCAGGCAGACACAAAACCAAGCATGTTACCTCTTCAAAAAAAACCTCCCAAAAAACCAAAAAAAAAAAACCCAGTCCAAATAAATAAAGAATTCTGATCAATTAATGAGAAACCTACGAATGGATCATTTACTTGTAGTATTTTTATTATTCGATGTTGTAGGCGATACTGGAATACAATGGAGGGAACTGGTGAACCAAACTTCAGACGAGACCACGATAAGGAAAAATACAAACACAATAATTTCCGTATTATATACCCATATTTCCTTAAAGATAAATTGCGTTTAGCTTGATTTTCATTAAACTGCAATGAATACAAATATATCTGAAGAAAGACAGAAAGTTTAACCATATAATTTTAAATTTATCTTTTTCTTTTAGTTTTATATACACCCTTTAAAATAAAAATAGAAGTAAAAATTATATAAAAAAACGTTTTCTCGACATTACATCGCACAATGCCTGAGAAAAACTGACGGTCGTTTTGTTCTCTTTAGAGTAAATACAATGAGCAGTTGTCTGCGAGACACAATATTTTTTTAAATGCCAACTCGAAGATTTTTGGATGATGTAATATTAGAGTAGATCTAAAAGTTCTCAAAAATGTGGTCTATATTTTATACAATTTGACCCTATATCTTTTAGGGATTGGACATTTTTGTATCTTTTGTTTTACAGAATGCTAACAGCTTTAACTTTAGCCTTGTTTGTTGTAAGAGTACATGCTAATTTTTATATAGAAGGTTTATCTTCCTAGAGATGTTAGCAAGACTTTACCATTTTGTAATTCAACTTTCAGTCGACATTTTATAGCCACGAGTGAGATGATACGCCGTTAAACCCTATACAGGCATGTCATGTATACATATGCTCTGATCGGTACTAAAGTCTTCGATGACTTCAATATGCGTAGAGTGAAACACTAACATAACTCGATGAAGATTTCCTTTGCTGACATAAAAAATATCAATAATTGCATGTTTCATGATTATGTACTTGTTATTGCAGGTGACACATCTGGTAATCAGTCGACCACCCAATTTCAACTTCCAGCCCGGGGATTACGTGTTCTTGCAGATTCCAGCAATCGCCACCCACGAATGGCATCCATTTTCAATTAGCAGTGCTCCGGAAATGAAGGGTGAGAAGATTATTGCACCTTCTTCCTCACTGATACATTACCAGATCATGAGCGCTGCCCCATGTCACCTCATTAGTACAACTCTGTAAATTTCCAAGTCTCTTAGTAGGGCAAAACCGTCTATGGAAAGTAAGATACATTTTTAATAGAATTCGAAATTTTCGCGAAAACTGTGTCAGGAAGATTGAGGTCTCGACAGTTTGCATTTATGGATGATATATAATAGCAAAAATGGAGGAACCAGAGTTTCTTCGACAATCCAGTCGCCACAAGTTCAACTATAAACGATTTAATTTGTGCAGACGTTTGTTGGAGCTCGAGACAGTAAACACAACCACGTAGCCCGAATGTTTAAAGTCAGTACTTTGTGCTTGGCAAACGTTTACCGGATCACGAGTGAATGCACTGAAACCGACGGCGTAACCCAAGGGTTTACAGTCTTTACCGCATGATCAGAAAAACGTTTGCAAACATAAAACAGCGCATATAAAAGTTTTCTTAAATGATCAGTAAACATGAACACATTTTCAACGACAGCTACAAAAGTCTTCCTAGAACATATTTTTCTCTCAGCCTGGACACAGTACCTTGATAGCTAGTGTCTTACATTTCCTCTGTTGAGGGCCAGTGACTATGTACGTGTTACTTAAATTGTAACCTTAATTGATGTATTGGCTGCGGAAGATGTAAAATGAGGATATGTATTCTTACCTTTGTTTCAGTAATCACACATTCTTGCTTCTTTCCTCCTGAACGAGAACTAACGCATTAGCCTACTTTATATTAAACCATTAATGCCGCATCATTATCTCTGTACTGTCGTCTGCAACTCGCGTGAGCCATTCCCAAAGTAGGCATAAGTAAAACAAAAACCATACTATCGCTTCATTTAACTTTTCCGCTTTTGAGTAGAGCTTACGTCACATAAACGCACACGTCAAACCAACCAAAACGTGCCCAATCATGTAAAATTACATAGCGTTCACACCTATGCAGCGGTATTATTTGGCCATTGATAGGTACAATTTGTTGACGTTTGACAGACTGGTGGACTGAGTCAGCAATCAAGCGCTTTTAGAATGTGATGAAAATGAAAGAGGTAAATGTTATATTAGAATGTAACATGAAGAATATAAACCTGAAAAAGTACCATTAAAAGTATTATAATGCTTATAGATAAAAATATAATCTTGAATTCCATTGATTATGAAAACATTTTAATGTGGGTATCACGCACATGGTTTTCCTTTCAGCCATACAATGGCCAGCGATTTTTGTGTGTTCAAGCACAACGGAGCTTTGACGAAGTGCCAGTGGCAACATCACGACCTACCTTTATCTTCACACTGCAAACAAATATATTTTCCCAAATATGAAATCAAAATATCTGAAAAGAACGGCGATAGTGCATTTTATTTTAATTTTCTAGTCATGGTCGGTTTATTTGTGGATCCCTCTCGGGCTTTAGCTATGTTCATCTATTAGCCGTTGAGTTGTTCCCCTTGGCCCTGAAGTTTATAAAGGGTTTTAATATGTTTGGTTTCTTTCCCTCGAAGGTATGTTTTGGTAGGTATTAAAACGAAATCAAACATATTCTGGATTAAAAATTTACTTTCATAAATGTTTGACTAGGGTTTGTCTGGTTTGCATAATATTTTTTTTAAAAATAAGTTTGTACTCGTCTAGGTTCCTGTTCTTGGGTCCCTTGAATTTCCTCGCCTTGATCTAAACAGTGACGTAAAAATGGGTTGTACTCCCCTCCTAAGGCAATTATGCCTTTGGCTGGTATCATTCCCACATTATTTCTTTTCAGTGATATTTGTAAAGGATCTTCCTATTGACCAGTGTTTGCAATATGCACATTTGCTATAATGCGTTATGTATGCTAATCACTTGTGTGTTTGTCTGGACTGGCTTTTCATCGGTCAAATTTCTTTTTTATATTTTTTTTTAGTTAATTTTAGGTTATACATTTTTTTCAAAAGAAATGAGAAGAGCTGTCTTTTATGTATCACATAAATAATTTTGAGTTTCGGATTAAAATTTTTTTTTTCTTTGATGACTTCGTTTTGTTTTGCGACGGAGACGCCTTTTTTTGGATAATTTAAAAAAACAACCCCCAACCCCCCCAATACATTACATCGAAAAGAAGGCTTGTGTTCTTTTTGTGCTGTTGCCCGTGTGTTGATTAGGATTATAGTCGCGTATGCACTCGGTGCTTGTGCGACTGGTTGTGGCCCTAGGCTGGGCGACAGCCCCCTTAAGGGGGCGCTTGGCCCTAGGCTGGGCCTTTCCTGTGCCGTGTTATTCGGGGTATGAGCATGGTGCCATCATATCCCCTAAATAAAGTGGACGTACCTACATCGCTCCCAAACCGCAGACCCACCACCAGGTCTCCCACCGCGGCCGCAATCCCCACACCACCCGCCACCAAATATCAAGTCCTCCCTGCTTTATCTCAGCCTGGCAGACTTCGATCGAATTGTGCCCAGTTATAACTATGGGTGTCCCTATACCAACTTTGTGTGAGCCACCTGAGCAATTGACCGAATATTGCAGAGTTGTGAATTTAGAATATAATGTTGTGTTGGAATTTCGCGTACTTAGCGTACTTATATGGTTCTAAATTTTTCCCCAATCAGCTGGATGTGGGCCATCCGTTACAATTGTATCACCGCTTAGTTAATGTTAGGTTGTGATTTTTGAGCTGCCGTCCAAAAGGATCACGGTTGAATTTTTGGTCTTCAAGAGCCAAACCGAAGACTTTGGTTGTATTTTGTGGGACAGCAGGCAGAGCCGCCTGGACTGTCCCTTGCGTTTGTGCTTGTCCATGTCTGGGCGGGGGGGAAGTTATGGGACAGCAGGGGTGTGTGTGTCCTGGACTGTCCCTTACCTTTGATTCGATACAAGGACCGGGGTTTTGTGGGGTAGCAGGTAGAGCTTCCTGGACTACCCCTTGCTTTGTTGTTTGTCTGGCAAATTTGGCTGAATAGTTATTTAAATCTTTTCTGTGTAGGCAATCTGGTTAGTTATATCTTTTCTGTGTGGCAAATTGTAGATTTCGGTAGTTATTTACATCTTTCCTCTGCTCCTTCTTCTCTCTCCTGATCGTCTCTATTTAAATCTTCTTTATTTTTGCTTCCTCTTGTTATCTGTATTCTTTATTTCCTTTCTTGGGTTGGTTTCTTCATTATTTCCTGCGACATTTAATGCTGTTCCTTTTCTTCGTTGCTGTTAATCCTTCCTTATCATGGTGTTTGTTCTGTCTAGTAGTGTCCGTCAGTGTGTTAGTGATGTTGGTAAATTAGTGTAGCTTAAAGTATAGTCAATTTATCGTTCAGATTTGACCGTATATATTCTGTAATCTTATGGCCAATATCACCTCTATAAGGTTGTTTTAAATTATTGGCGTGGTCCCTCTCAGAATTGACATCATCTGAGGGACCCCCTAGTTCTAAAGTGAAAGGGTTTTTATGTATTTCTGTTTTCTTTCCAAGTGTATGTGCATTGTGTATTATTTTTAAACAATTTTGATTTTATAATTTTGTAATAGGGTTTGTACACCAATTCAAATTTCCAAATTAGTTTATTTAGAGTCTTTTTTATATTAGATATTTAGTATTATCATATTATTTTATTATCTGAGGAATAGAAATTTTAGTTTTTATCTCTTAATACTATGGCATAAGCTGCTCAACTTTGTTCAGGTCTATTAGACACATGGGGCACGTGCACAACCTGCGCTCTCAATAGTGAGCGCCATGTGCACGTGCCGCACAATTTCTTCAAGTCACTACTCACTGATGTTTTCCTAATCTGGATATATATTAATTACTAGTATATATTTTTAAATATTAACACACATTATTGTCATATCAATTAGATTAATTTAGACATTTCACCTTATATATAGTTAGTAATGTTGATATTTTCACTTACACCAATAAATATATTCACATTCATTATCCATAATATTTCGTAATTTGTAAACGTACAAAATTTTGAAGTTTTTGGTTTCCATTTCAAATTATCTATGCACTTAATTTTTTTGTAAATTTAACAGCTGTAGAAGATAAAGTAAAAGGCAGTATAAGCAGTCAGAAAATTCTAGTAGCTGTCTGTTCGTCCATTGTCTGTATTATCGGTATACATCAAATCTATTTATTATTATCTTGACCAAATTCTGTATCACTATTTTTCACAGGTATATATAAAGTCTTTCTGCATAGCAATTCCTCGATATCTGCATTTCAATTTCACAAGTATATGTACTCAATGTCTGATAGCAAAAGCTGTACACGCAGTTACAAATAAAATATTGAAAACTAGTCCGTAGTGCATTGCAATTAAGTTAACAAAATCAGTTCCTTTCTCTTTTTCTTGTATTCAGTAGTGTATTGCAATCAAGTTAACAAAAAACAGTTCCTTTGTCTTTCTCCACATTTTCTAGAGGCATGTCCATTGTCATTTCATTCATTATCCATGAGTTAATTCTTATTTTAACACAATTCCACTTTTCGAAGACATGTCCATAATCTTTTCCAATTCAGTTCCTTTTTCTTTATCCATTTTCCAAAGGCATATCCATAGTCATTTCGTTCATTATCCATTATTTAGTTCTTTATATGAATCCGTCCTTTCTCCCTGTCTTGTAAATTCCATCACATCACTAGGATCACTGGAATCCACTCCACAGGAAGGAGTCTCAGAAACACAATTTTACTTTCGTTCATTCATTCTAGTTCCAAATTTCTTTTATACTGTTGATTGTTAGATGTCCTCAATTCCTCAGGGGCAGTCCTTCCTGGTTTCCCTTTCTGCATGGTGAAGAAAACCATCTTCTCGGCTTCTTGTCTTCCATGCAGTGGCAAACCTCTTCGGTATTCATCTTCTGAGTCAATTCCTGGATCAATAGAGGGACCATCCTGTTGGACCAAGTCTTTCGCAAACCCCAACCCATGGCAATTTAGGTTAGATTTGTTTACGATTGACTTGACTTGTCCAACAGGAGTTTAACAATGATCTACGACAAGTACTTCAGTGTGGGAAACCTGAAATTCCATACCGTATACTTCGATATATATGTATTCAGACAGCGGTTTAGTATGTCAGTAATAGGATGACTCAGTAATGGGCGTATACAGTTGGCTAGCGAGTTTGACCTACTTCAGCACTGAATGCTGTATAGTGTTACAGTCCTATGTGGTTGGAGTATGGAGCATGTTACTATTATTAAAGGAATATCTAGATTAATATTTGTAAGTGTATTTCAGAAATATTTTTGGTTTAATGTTTGGAAAGGGATTTTGGTGAGTTGAGATAATTGATAAATAAGAGTTTTAAGATGAGATAAATGAAGGTAAAATAATGTTAGGTTTTACCTGATTGCGGTGTGTATCATTGACGGATTTGATTGGTTGTTAGACTTGGTAGATTTCAATCCTTTTTCGTGTCATAGTTGTACAGAATTTATAAGAATGTGTTAAACTATATTGTCGTTTAAGGCCAGGTCATAATTTATTGGTTAAACGGTGTTAAACTAGGGCAATGTTACCGGCGTTTAAAGTGTCCGTGTGTTGTGCGTCTGCAATACGTTTCTCTTGTAGAGCGCGGACTTCAAGGAAAACACCAGGCTGCGCCTATTTAAGTAGCTGTGTGCTCTCAGATTTCGATAGTGTGCAGCGAACATAGAAGGAGCAACACATAATCACGAGGCTACACGCTAGACATGGAAATTATTCCCGCCACAGCACTGAATGCCCTAAGGGGTTTAGGGCTCAGTATAGCTACTGGTTGGAGCTTACGCGCTCAAGAGAAGCGCACAACTCTTTTGCTCATCTGGGAAAAAGAAACAACTGTAACAGAGAATAATAGAAATTGGCGCCAGGGATATAGTGGTGATCGACGAAGAACCCGGCGAAAATCTACCAAGAAACCGTATCCTAATCAGCCGACTCAAGAGGGATGAAATATTGCAGCAAGATCAGAGCCAATGGAGCCCACCCAGCCGGATAAAACTCCACCTACTTAACAGCTACGAGAAATGATAAATAAGGTTAAAGTCTCTACCCCACCTTCCCCACCCCCACACCCGACTCCTATACAACAACAAACAATAAGGGAGACTTTCGCAAGTGTGGTAGCAAAATCACCGCCTAGTACAACAACACCTACTGTCCAGGTGGAGGACAACGATGAGGACAGTATAGTAGAGGCGACTGAAGGAGAACAAGAGGAGGAAATTGACGAAGATATCTTGAATGCGCATAACCTAGGACTACGTGAGGCTGCAGCTGACGCCAGGAAAGCTGTTAACTTTATCAATGCAGTTACATACATGGCTTGGAAGTCTCTAAGAAATAGGAGACCTAACCGTCAACAGTGGTCATTTGGAAGACACCTCCTCTCCAAATATTATCCAGAAGCATACAGTCAACACCCGATGTCGTCTCTTATTGATGCTGCCGAATTTTTAACCAACTTGCACGGATATTAGGCATTCCCGAATCGGCGGTATCGTAAAATTAGAACGGCTAAAGAAATCTGGAAGGAAGACAAAAGTCCTTTTCAGGGCTTCCAAATCAAAATTGCCTCTTATTTAATGGGACTCCATTTTGGCTAGGAATCCCAAATGTAGCAATCTATGATTCTGACTTGATCCTTTGGCCGGCTGTTCTAAATTCAAACCGATTGACTAATATTGACTCAATTATCATATGTCGCTAAGACATATTAGTATTTCAGATTGTTAGGGACTTATTGAATGTACACAATGTACTAGTAAAATTCGATTGATAGGTGGTAGGAAAAATTTTACAAACTGAATGAATTTGGCTAATTGCAGATGTGGCTTACACATTATTGGCATAAGGATATGTCCATTAGTACAACTGGACTGGATTTGAAATTGGTACAGCCTTCACCTCCTTCTCCTTGCTAGGACTCCCGTACCTAGACAGAGATGTGGAACAATTTCCACCCGTCTAGAAGACAGGTGCCCCGTTGTGACGTTATAGTTGCCGACCAATCGCAACTGGCGTCACAAACTGATTCGGTAGACACCTGTAGCGCTGTCCTTACAGACTATACTAGTACTGACTGCTTGAGTGCGTGTTGGGTCCATTCCCTCTCAAGCAACAGCCCCTAGCTGGTGAAATGGCTGCACCATTACTCAGTCGTCACCAACTAGAATTAAGAAACATCTTGGGCTCATTTAAAAGGCCCTCTTTGAGGGCATTAAAGCCTGGGGGATAAGGCACATTTTCCTTCCCCCTTGTAATTTAACAGTATGCCATGCATACAGTAATCACCGGCACATGTACAATACGTACGCACGCCAGTATAATTCAAATTCAATTCAATTCAATTCAGATTTCGATTCATTTCTACAATGCTACTCTTTATATGTAGTCACAGCTTGGTGTCTCCTTTGCGTCAGTACCTAGAAGCTTCTTGTAGGCCTGAACCTCCAAATTTGGAAAACGTTTGTCCATGCATTTCCGGCACTCGTATTTCTTGTTGTTGTTTTCTGTAATGATAGTTATCACTGGGGTAGGATCCCTGGTATCGTTTTCCTCCAGCTGGGGGTAAACGATGTCGATTCCCTCTCCTGTCTTGACATACTATCGCCTCTCTACCGCTTGTGTGATTGGCTTATCGTGCTTGGCGTGTGCTTCGTGCTGGTTGGACAGTTCCTTCAACGTACCAGGTCACGCTACACGTCTCGCCGTTACTATAAACAGGATATAAGTCATATAAATTCGTAATTGTTTTCATTTTTAGAGCAGATTGTTGCATTTTCTACTGCCGCTATTTGCAATTTCGACTTAGTTTTTTGGGTCCTCAGAATGTTCCTTTGACAGATGCTGGAAAGGGTTGGTTTTTCCATAAAATTCTATATTTTGTCCGGCTTTTTTTTAAAAGTAGGAAGCTTCTATCATCTATCTAATGAAAGGAGATAAATTTATTATCAAAACTGCTGTCTGGTCTAATGTAAAAACATAACCAAAAGTCAAACAAATATAAAAAATGAATGAATTATCTACATATAACTCAAATTGGAGGGTATTCATAGATTTGCGTTAGTTTAGACAGGCGCGTGTGTGTTTTGTCCTGTCGGTTGATAAATTAGTTGGGGAAGCATTTGTTAATCTCTGGCCGGGATTTTTGGTTCCTCTGCAGGCCTGTCTAACTTGTGTGAGCCACGTTGTATACATGCAGTTTCTACTCACATTACTTCCCGGATACACGGTTCCCTGTCCCAGTCTGCATTACTTTATGTACCTATGTGCAAGTTACATCTATGTTAGTCTTCCGTGGTTGTTTCCCCTATTTGTCTGGTGCTGGGTTAGATTTTTTTCCCGTTGACCAGGCAATTGCTTTTTACAATGAGTGGGGTAAATTTTTTTCCCATTAATGACTTTCTGAGAAATGGTGAAACCCTTATTTACTTGCTTATTTCTCGAGAGTATTGTTAGTTTTGTCGTCTAGAGAGGAAAATGATTTTTGTGGGGATAACATAGTTTGAAAATTTAGTGGGTGTGGTGTCCAGCACGCATTTGCGACGACGCCCTCTAATAGGGTTACCATCTGGACCATTTCCCTTACACCAGTTTTACAGTTTCCTTTTTGGAAATCAGTACTTCCTACTACTACTCGATGTTCTAAAACTGTAGTTTTACCATCGAGTTTCTCTTTTGGGAGCAATAGGTTTCATTATATTATACTATTGTTGCAGTTTCATGAAACGGAGTTATATATTATTTATATTCTATGAGGGTAATATATACACGAAAAATTTACTCATATTTATTATGTATATAATCACTGGGGATTTTAGTGTTCAACGGTTTGGTTTGATATTCCGGAGCAACCAATACGCCGAAATTTAACACTCACGGGAGGCCACTCTGTGGTCCAAATACGAAGAAAAGTATTTGTGCAAGAAAAATTGCAACTTGTTCCCGCGAATATGGAACTACCAGCTAGGTCAATTCTGAAATCGTAAGTTGATTCTGAATCGCGTGGTGCCCGTATACGTAAGTATTGATTTTCTGATTAAATATCTATCGCTTTGTGTCAAGCTGGGACAAACACATTTTGGTGCATCGATACACGCCCATATGAGCTTTCTTTGACCGGATCAGATTGGCTGTGTTTGCAAATTCGCCTCTTTAGCGAAGACTTGCCGCAAACATAATGTGTTTGAGATTTACTGCAACAACAACCAGGGAACTCCTTTCTCTTTCTGAATGTGTATACCTCAACCAACCACAATCGAATACATTTTGTTTAGCACTCCCACATTCTCTTCGACTGGCTTTCCGGAGCACTCATCCTTGAACTTACCAACAACATTTTTGCTGGTATTACTAACAGCGAATGATCTTCTGGATACTAGCTTGTGTCAGATTCATCTACAATCCATCGTTCGGCTGTATCCGCATACAGGTCATTGGTAGTAATGTGCATCAATAACTAGCCTGTATCCATGTGCGACATCTCGACGTTATCGACGTACCAAGGTTTCATATCGTCGTGGTAAAGCTCGTACACAAGCAGCTTTGCGAAGTCCAGAACTGACGAGCCAAAATAGATGGGTTTTGCCAACATCAGCCTGGCTTTCTTGTTGTGTACGGTAACTAGCCCACCATCGAAGATTTTGGGTTTCTCATATGCCGGGTCCGCAATCAACCTATTGAGTTTGTCTTGCTCACTATTTGTTTTGCATTTGTTTGATTGCTGGAAACGAAGCTTCCACACAACGTTTAAACATTCAAAGTCCACGTAGATGATGCACTGTACTCTCATCTTTCATTGCTCCGCGGAAAATTATAGTATGTTTTTGCCAGGTTCCTACATTCTTGCCTCCTGCGGTTTTTCACGATTAATATTGTTCAATGATAACAAATTAACGTTGTACCGCGTGCTTCTCACCGTGCATGATCGAATTGGCCACAGGCCTTTGTTCTAAATAACACATTAACAACAATGTTAGAGATGAGTCACTTAAACGTACTGATATCAATAACTTTTACGGAGAATTCAATGTTACCAGACTTATGTTCACCCAGGTATTGTGTGTGTTTTCCAGACTGGTCTTTATTATCGCTCGCGGGATGCAACGAGGACACGAACGCGCATTCTAGACACTGGTTGGCTGCATTTTCACTGACATTGATTACTGACAGTGGTGAAAATCACGCAGGTGTTACAATATAACTCGATCCACGTGAAGGTTTTCACAGGTAAATATGAAGTTGATTTTCTTGAGGATCTTTGCAAAATTTTTATCAATTTCATTATGATCGCCTCGGTGTCATGGTTCACTGTTACACACGCACCACAATGAAACCCTGGCTGTGATGTTATAGATGGCGCAAAGCCATCTTTGGTTACATGGTCAGGCAAGGTAAAGTCTACACTGAGGACAGTGTCATCCTTGAATCCGGAAGGCAGCGACATTTCGCCAGTATGCTATAAGGTTGACACATTCCCGGACGCATATTTCATAGAAGTTTCCAGCGTGTCTGTTTGGCATATATACGCTTGGGATAATCGCGATAATCTGAAAAATCATGAGAGCGCGTTTACAGCGTTATTCTGGGGCTTTTCTTTAGTAAACAGCTTTAGCGGCGATAGTGGCTGCGATTCATTGGCGATTCCGCAGATCCTCATCTATGCGTACAATTTCGTTCCACTTGATATTTGGAATCTTTATATTTAATCTTGCTTCTGTTGAATGCAACTGCTTCATGGTCTGATACTGTTTGACTGTGAGACCTAATAACGCAAATAAATCTGCAGAATATTTAATATACAGCATAGTATGATCAACAATCCTATTCCTGTAGCATTTGGTCTCACACAAAAGGAATCTCAGCATTTTTTGCAATTTAGTTATTTTCAATAATAGTGATCTGAATGTGGCACTTCGTGTAGTAAATTCGCTTGTGGGCGCCTACGATCGGAAGCTCACCACTGGTTCGTGTAAATCGTGCAATCGCCTTTGATTCGAGAGTAATGTCAAGGGGCGTAAAAGGCTGTGACCTATATCAGTAACAAAAGTTCAAAAGCCCCATAATAACACTACTACATTTGACAAGGAGCATAAAGCCAAATCGAATATCCAAACTTGGAAAAAGAAAAAAAAAAAAAAAAAAATTGTGCAAAAATGAGTTGCTTTGCCATCACATATCCCAGCCCTTCCTAACAATAAAGACACTTTATATTACTTATTCTCAAAATGTCTTGGACAGAAATCATCTATGCATGGTTGTCTACCACATCGTTACAAATGAAGCCATTCTACTATCATATATAGTTATTGTTAATAAAAATAGCACTGCATTTATGCAACATCTTCTCTAAGACTTCTGAACAAAATTTGACTAAATCTGACTAAATGCATCCTGCCAAGAATGCATTTTAAGTTTTTAAAACCGATATTGATATATCATGTAGTCAGAACTCTCAAATCCTGAGACGGACAGCCATAGTATTTGGGGTGTTTATGTGTGTGTGTGTGTGTGTGTGTGTGTGTGTGTGTGTGTGTGTGTGTGTGTCTGTCTGTCTGTCTGTCTGTGTGTAGTAAGAATATTATCAATCAGATTAGATCATTTGTAATTTTTCCTCTAATGAGCTTCGAACCCGCATCCAAGGTTATGACACCCATCACCTTGCCCGCAAGCTCCAACGAACAGATCCTTTCGACTAAATGTACATCCAAAATAAAGGATAGGACAATGTCATGGATATATACAGTCGTGCGCACCAGACATTCGCATGGCAATGTGGTAATTAGCTCTCAGATGAATGCATAATCATTCAGAATTTATCTTACAGAAATGAAGACATATGCAAATTAATATAGAAAAATAGAAATGTACACCATACACCGTGGAAAGTGCCAACCCGGGATCCTACAGGACGATGAGTGATATTGAGAAGAGAGATTATATATGGAGAACAATGTGAGAGTAAACTTCTGAGTCGCCATGCAAGTATGTTTGCTATGAACGAAGGCCTGTATCTACGACTATAGTTCCATCTGCTTTGGGGACGTGCGTTTAGTTCAGACGATCTAGGGGTTGGTGCGCGAAGGCAAGGTGATGGGTGCCCTAAACCCATGGACCCTGTTTGGAAACTCAGTAGAACACGAAATTAAAAAAATTCTCTACTTGCATGATAGTATTCTTTCTCCATAAATAAGTTCACTTCATGTCATCACGCGTCCTCCTTTTGGATCCTCTAGGATAACATATTCAGCTGTATCTTTCAATATTTGTATGTATGTATGAATGTATGTATGTGTGTGTGTGTGTATGTATATATATATATATATATATATATATATATATATATATATATA
>JAECUM010020662.1:0-41583 GCA_016617855.1 Megalonaias nervosa | reverse complement strand
AATACACTTTCACTATATATATATATATATATATATATATATATATATATATATATATATATATATATATTTCATTATGTACAATTTGCACATTTACTGTAAATAACTGCTAATTTTTATTCCAACACTGCACAAGCAGAAGCGGGCCATATTACTTTGTACTCATCTGTGACATCCATCCCAAATCCATTTTAGCAAGTTAGCAACAAGTTAGAGCCATGAAATTTCATATACTATGTCACTGATGGCCTGATTAGATTTTTGGATCATCGCAGCAGTTTTTGAATTTTTTTAAACATATTTATTATTTGGAACTTAGACATTGTTGGGTATGTAGTGGGAGAATATATGTTTTACAAATACAAATCTGTTTTTTTTAAAACTCAGTTCCCCCAATAATACTGGATAAAGGTGCAACTGATATAACAGTACTTAAGGGCCAAGAGGTGTTACTGACATGTGAGAATACAGGTGACCCAACTCCACTTGTGGAATGGAAGAAAGATGAGGCACCAATGAATATATTTGACACCAACAATGGATTAGACCTATTGCCAACTGGATCCCTTCAGATCACTTCAGCCAGGGTCAAGGACACAGGAAAATACGTCTGCATTGCAACCAATGATGCTGGTGTGGACACAAGGGATTTTTCTCTGAAAGTTCATGGTAACTTTTTCTTAATTATTGTAAAAGATTTCCTTGATATTGTCTTTAAAGGATTACTAAATGTTAAAATTGGAAATTGGGAGAGGTGTACCATATCTAATGTAAACATCTGGATATTAAAATTTAATTACTTGTATCCCTGTCCAAGAACTGTTGAAAATTATAATTTTTCTTGTATGTCTTATGTGGAAAATGAGTATGTATAATGTTAAGATGGTGTATTAATGCATACAGCAAGATTGTTCCTGGTCAGAAATGGGTAGATAAACTAGGTTGCATTATAGTCTTGCTTGCCCAAAAAATAATACCTGATAATATTGCTGTGTTTTTGTTTGCAAATAAGGAATTCTGTTTGCAGATGTGGTACTTTGTATTTCATTTTGTTTATAAAATAAAATTTAGTTTCTTCATGCACTGTCCTTGGTGATCTACAGTGACTAGCCCAAATGATATAAGTACTTTAATATGTGTATGCAATGAGCAAGTTTGTGAACCACAACATCAGGCATTAACAATATCAACTGATTAAAGCTAAACCAGTCTCAATCATTGCTAGAAATTGATCTCTAACCTTGACCATGACCCAGATTGTAATAATGTGTGCAACTGTTGATTGGAGTGAGTTCTTATATAGTGGTCCCCCTCATGAATGGCCCCCCACCCCCGACCAGCGGCCACCCACTCTTTATGGCCAGAATCACTTGGCACCCACAAGTTTGTGTTAAAAAGTACCCCTCAAGAAAGGCTACCCCGCTAATGCAACCAGCGGCCACCATATTAGTGCACAAATGTAAAATTTATCCATCACAAGTGGCCACATTTTATTATTAATTTGTCCAGAACCAATATTTAATTATGGTGAGGTAAGTAATCTGATTATCTTTCCCAATGTCTGTTTCCAGATGTCAGGTTTTCGTTCTGAAAGAAGTGTTGTCTAAAGTACATGTACCACTAAGGTTATTATTATATCATGAACATTGGCAGGAAATGGGGTCAGCAGTGTTGTGATAGAGCTTTGGGCTTCACACAGTGGATTTTTTTTATATTTGGCGATTACAACCAGACATTTTTAGTTGTCAAGATCATATTATGGTCAGATATAAATGGGATTAGCAGCATTTTGATAGAGCTTTGGGCTTCACACAGCGGATTTTTGTTTTTAATTGATGATTATGATTGACGTAATTGTCAAGATCATAACATGGTCAGATAGGCTAAAAATAGATTTTGTGGTTTAACACACACACACATACACACACACACACACACACAGAAACAATTAACATTAAATAAAAGAGGGCACCAGACAAAGACCGAAAAATCACATGACAGTTCATGTATCACTTTGTGTATAATAAGTCATTTCATTTACAAATGTTTCATCTGCAAAATTAAATTGCAGTATTGTACGATTAGCCATGTAGGAATAAATCATTACAAAACTTTAACGTGTCATTATGTAAATGAAGAAATAATACTTTAGAAGAAAAATAAAATAAAAGTTATTCGACTTGACGACAATGGGGAGAGTTCACATGCTGAAAATGTTTTGTTGGGAAGACTCAAATAAACAAGATCATAAAATAAGGAGAACATTCTGTAGCAGTGGGAAAATGGTGTAAATGGAAAGGGAATTATTTTAAATATGAAACAGTTTATGTACCAAGACTCAAATAACGTTTTTGAATGTTTTTGTAATGCGCATGCCAACAATACCCCACTCACATTTCACGCCTAAGAATGCAAACTATTATGTTACCTTGAAATAAATCTGTTTTTAAGACAAGAATATTTTAATAATTAAGGCTACTTTTAAATGAAGATATTAACTGCTTTTAAGTTATATGTAGCTTTCCTACTATATACACATATACACATACATCTCACAAATATAGTCCCCATCTGGAAATTCTACCCGTCTTATAAGGCCACTTTCCCAGTGCAGAAGGGGTGGCTGTATATGGGTGGGGGGGGGACTGCTGTATTGCTATTCATTAAAAATGTAAAGATCTATGCAAACAGAATGTATCACACAAATGATATATGTCTATTGAAATTATTTCACCTCTGAAAGTTTTATAGGTTAGTAATATTTTCACAAATGCTTGAAATATGGCAAGGATTCCTCAAGATATGCAAATGAGCCCAAGAATTAGACTGGTTCAGGAAGTTAGTGACAGAATACAGTTTTTTTATAAGGGTTTGATAGGCATGAAGACATAACCATTTACATCTAAACTGGGGTTATCAAGGGGAAATCTGCCATTGAATAAAACTGAGATGACAAGAACTTGTAAACTTTGTCTGTTGCTGACAGCTTTGTTTATGGAACTGCATTATTTGTGGAGTATGTCAACAGCTTTTATTGCTGCCAACTGATGGCATCTTCACATAATCTGTGTAATAATTATAATATAGCACTTTCACAGTCTGATAGTCCTGTATTCAGTCACTAGTGTTTGAGCATTGATTAAAGAATTCTTAGTTTATGTACATACTTGAACTTTTGCTGGCCTAAAACATATTTTGATGTCCAAGACTTATATGTTGTATTGAAAATGATTACAAATGTTAAAAATATGGTGTGTGGAAAAAAGAAGTATCTAGATATATAAATTATTGATGGTACATACTTTACAATATCATACCTTAATAGCTTGGATATTTACATTATTGATGGAACATACTTTACAATATCATACCTAAATAGCTTGGATATTTACATTATTGATGGTACATACTTTACAATATCATACCTTAATAGCTTGGATATTTACATTATTGATGGTATATACTTTACAATATCATACCTAAATAGCTTGGATATTTACATTATTGATGGTATATACTTTACAATATCATACCTAAATAGCTTGGATATTTACATTATTGATGGAACATACTTTACAATATCATACCTAAATAGCTTGGATATTTACATTATTGATGGTACATACTTTACAATATCACACCTTAATAGCTTGGATATTTACATTATTGATGGTATATACTTTACAATATCATACCTAAATAGCTTGGATATTTACATTATTGATGGTACATACTTTACAATATCTTACCTTAATAGCTTGGATATTTACATTATTGATGGTACATACTTTACAATATCATACCGTAATAGCTTGGATATTTACATTATTGATGGTACATACTTTACAATATCATACCTAAATAGCTTGGATATTTACATTATTGATGGTACATACTTTACAATATCATACCTCAATTGTTGGGATATTTTCAAACAGTAAGAAGCAAAAGCAGTGTTTTCAATGCATATTGCACTTGATCCCATTGATCTAGTAAATGATAGTTTACTAAAAATGTAATCTCCTAATTTCATTAAAAATGGATTTATTTGTACCGAATGAAAACATTGAATTTCAGTTACTAATCTTCTGTGATCTCTTTGTAATTTAGCTGATAAAAAGATATTTCTAATTGATTTATTACCTCTCAGCCAGTATTAAATTAAGATTGAATTTACTCCACAGATCCACCCAGTCTTCCACCATACCTAATGAAGAAGATAGACATCATTGAACAGAACTCTTTGATACTCCCATGTCCTGCAAATGGAGTTCCTAAACCACAGATCACATGGTACAAAGATGGCACCCGGCTGTCCAGCAATGAGGTCGGTATTGTTTTGCTTGAAGATGGTTCCCTACAAATCCAGGATGTCAAGGCCAGGAATACAGGGAAATATAAATGTGTGGCTGAGAATGTAGCTGGGTCAATTGATCATGAAGTGGATGTAAAAGTGTTGGGTGAGTTGGAAGTGTCATTTTTAACATTATCTGTTCAACTTAAGACATTGTATCATTGGTTGAGTTTGAAGTGTCATTTTTAATATAATTTGTCCAAGTTCAGACATGGTATCAGTTTTATTCCCCTGTCGTCTGTGGAGGTGACAAATAGTTTTACCAATTACCAATGTCTATCCATCGTAACATACATAACTACATTGCATCAGTTTTATTCTACTGTCATCTGTGGAAAGTAACATATGGCATTACCCTTGTCTGTCAATCAGTACATCCCATACAAATCTATATTTTTTGCTCCTAACATTTTAATTACATGGATTAAAATCAAATTTGGTATAAGGCTTAATAGCAAGAAGACATTTTGCCACTATATCTTTAATTTCAATTCCACACAGTAACATTAGAATGACATCAATGACTGCAACAGGATTAATATTACGCAGATGTAGCTCAGGTTTGATTCTCAATTTTTTTTAACATGAAACTTTTACTGAGTTATGACCCCTATCACTGGTTGAAAATTCTTTAAGCCAGAGGTCTCAGAAAAAGCATTTAGAATGCTGATATCAACATGTTGTGAAAGAGTTCATTTTTGTGATTCACCTAATGAAGCAGTGGGATGTTGTGATACTTGGGAAAGCCCCTAATGGGTGACTCATTACATGCAGTTAGGTTGACATGTGATTGAGAAAGTCTGTGATGTGTGATTCCTGACATGCAGTTAGGTTGACATGAGATTGAGAAAGTCCCTGATGTGTGATTCCTGACATGCAGTTAGGTTGTCATGTGATTGAGAAAGTCTCTGATGTGTGATTCCTGACATGCAGTTAGGTTGACATGAGATTGAGAAAGTCCCTGATGTGTGATTCCTGACATGCAGTTAGGTTGACATGAGATTGAGAAAGTCCCTGATGTGTGATTCCTGACATGCAGTTAGGTTGACATGTGATTGAGAAAGTCCCTGACTTGTGATTCCTGACATGCATTTAGGTTGACATGAGATTGAGAAAGTCCCTGATGTGTGATTCCTGACATGCATTTAGGTTGACATGAGATTGAGAAAGTCCCTGATGTGTGATTCCTGACATGCAGTTAGGTTGACATGAGATTGAGAAAGTCCCTGATGACTCAACGTGAGTTTTTGAAAGACGGTCAAAAAAAGAGGAGACTGCAAATGCACTCACACAGAGCTAAAAACATAGTGAACAGTCCAATAATCAGTTTGGTAAAGATAATAATATGAAGGGAATTCTGATCAGCAAGTTATTTTGAACTTTCTTGATGATAAGCATGATATTTCACAGATAAAATAACGAAAAATGAGTTAGCAAACTGATCTATTTATCACCATTCATCTCTCTTCATTTCAATATTTATTCTAGTACCTCCCAAGATAGTTGGCGTAGACCCTAGCAAAGCAACAGGCATTGACAATCCCAAGGTAGTTGTCAAGGAGACAGCCACATTGACATGCCCAGTAGAATCTGACCCACCCCCTCAGATCACATGGCTGAAGAACGGTAAGGAGATGACATTTGATGACCCAGAATCTCGCATAACGGTGTCAAAGGATGGGAAGGTTTTGACTATCGCCAGGACAGAAGTGGAAGATACTGCAAGATACACTTGTATTGCTGAAAATGTGGCTGGAGAAGTAGAGAAAAATTTTTACCTTGATGTTCAAGGTAGGGATTTGCTCTGTCCTTTGATCATACAAACCAGTGCTATCATACATTTTAGCATCATCAGAGGTTTCAGCAAATTTTAAACTGTATCTGCAAAAAGGGAAGTATTTTGAAGTTGCTCATAAAAAAATTCTTGAGGTGATGGTTGATAGCAGTTTGAAGTGGATTAAAAATATGAAAGTCATGCATCCTAAAGTCAGTTCATGCTTGTGGTTTTTAAGCAAGATAAAGCCATACAACCAGAGGCGCTGCAGCATAGGTCAAGGGGGATCACATGACCCCCCTGGAAATCATACTGCAAATATATATATAAATTCTGACAAGTTTAATCATGCAAATGAAGTTGAAAATATGTCACAAGATTCTGTTCAAAACACTTAGTAAATATTCGGTTTAGTTTCAGACTGCTTGCTATACTAACTCTCCCAGCCGTGATTGACTGAACCCCTCCTGCAAAAAATCCTGTGGGTGCCCATGCTGTCAACTAAACATAGGTTAATATATTACAAATGCTACATACAACAATACCTAGACTACTGTAATGTTATCTTGAAAAACACTTCTGATAAGAATTTTCACAAATTATTCTCCTTGCAAAAAAGAGTTTGCAAATTCATCCTAGATAATTTTGAAAGCATCCCAAATGCAATGAATGATATTGAAATGTTTAAATTAAGTGATGCAATATTTTTTAGAAAGGCTAAACTAGTGCAAAGTTTCAAACAATATCCCCATGATATTTCAAACAATATTCTCATTATATCTCAAACAATATCCGCATGATATCTCAACAAACTATTTATGCAAGAAAAAAGGCAGCATTCCCAGCATAAGATGAATTTCAGCTATCTTTCCATTTTAAAACAAATAAAGAACTCTTTAAGAAAAGCTGTCAGTATTTGAGATACTAATTTGGAACAGAATCCAAATAGGAAATTGGAGAAAGTACAAATATCAATGCATTTTCATTATAATCTAATTCACTGAATGAAATGTGGAGCCTGTTTGACTTGACAAATACATTACAACTTCAAAAAATAAATTCTCAAATCTTCCACTTTGTTTTGCCATATTTTTTATACTGCATATACCTCAATGGAAAATGATCTTGTTGTATTTTCATTTTATTAAATTCAGTCAAACTTTAGTTCATTACTACTTACTTTTTTCAAAAACTATACATTTTGTGTTTTGTTGTTTATGCTATTATTCTTTGTTTGTTTGAGTTGTTTATGCTATTATTTCCTGTTTGTTAGAGTTGTTTATCCTATTATTTCCTGTTTGTTACAGTTGTTTATGCTATTATTTCCTGTTTGTTAGAGTTGTTTATGCTATTATTTCTTGTTTGTTACAGTTGAATGTGCTATTATTTCTTGTTTGTTTGAGTTGCATAAGCTATTATTTCCTGTTTGTTAGAGTTGAATATGCTATTATTTCCTGTTTTTTAGAGTTGTTTATCCTATTATTTCCTGTTTGTTAGAGTTGGTTATACTATTATTTCCTTGTTTGTTTGAGTTGTTTATGCTATTATTTCCTGTTTGTTAGAGTTGTTTATGCTATTATTTCCTGTTTGTTAGAGTTGTTTTTCTTGTTTGTTACAGTTGTTTATGCTATTATTTCTTGTTTGTTAGAGTTGTTTATGCTATTATTTCTTGTTTGTTTGAGTTGAATATGCTATTATTTCTTGTTTGTTTGAGTTGTTTATGCTATGATTTCCTGTTTGTTAGAGTTGAATATGCTATTATTTCTTGTTTGTTTGAGTTGTTTATGCTATTATTTCCTGTTTGTTAGAGTTGTTTATGCTATTATTTTCTGTTTGTTAGAGTTGTTATGCTATTATTCTTTGTTTGTTTGAGTTGTTTATACTATTATTTCCTGTTTGTTAGAGTTGTTTATGCTATTATTTCCTGTTTGTTAGAGTTGAATATGCTATTATTTCCTATTTGTTGGAGTTGTTTATGCTATTATTTCCTGTTTGTTACAGTTGAATATGCTATTATTTCCTGTTTGTTAGAGTTGTGTATGCTATTATTTCTTGTTTGTTAGAGTTGTTTATCCTATTATGTCTTGTTTGTTAGAGTTGTTTATGCGATTATTTCCTGTTTGTTACAGTTGCATATGCTATTATTTCTTGTTTGTTAGAGTAGTTTATCCTATTATGTCTTGTTTGTTAGAGTTGTTTATGCTATTAATCAGGTCTAACATCTTTCATGTCGAACTTAAAAGTTTGCATTTATAGTTTGTTTGCTTCTCTTCAGTCCCTCCCAAGATTGATGAGGAGAGTGCTACCAAGTCAAATGTCTCCATCATCATGGGAAATCCTCTCTACCTGGATTGTCCGGTTTCGGGAATTCCTCGTCCCAAGATTCTCTGGTACAAGAATGGGGAAATCATTTCACCTGACCTTGACCCAAACATCCGTGTTTATGCAGAGGGAAGAAGGCTGGAAATTGTCAACGTTCGAGTGTCAGATACTGGAAATTACAAGTGTGTAGCAGAGAATGTGGTTGGAAAAACTGACAGAGGCTTTGGTGTTGATGTCCATGGTAAGAATTAACAGTTCTGCTTTGTTTAGATGTGTGATGCTTCTGATTAGTTGAAAATTTAAGAACTAAATGTGCTGCATTATTTCTAAACTGTTTTTTAACAGAGAGAATATTCTTGTATTTCAATTCAATTGATTATTAATGCAGATCACAACAGATTTGAATTAATTTTGGCATTAACACAGTTTAACTTCGATGAGTACTGGAGAATTGTTTAATTTTTAGTAATTAGTACAAGAAGACAGTGGTAAAAATGTTAGACTACAACTGGTGCAATATTATATTTTATCAGTCACCCATGTGATTTAAGTTTATAAAGGCACGAAAACAGTTGAAATTGGAGGAATATTGAAAAATTAATTCACATTTAGCAATTTGTACAAGAAGACATTGATAACGATAGTTCTATTACACTTGTTTCAACATCATACAGTCACTCTCAGTTGTTATCCAGTTACCCAGAACAGATTTTCCAGACTCTTTAATTCCCGTATCATGCCATCACCCTTACTTAGAGGAATCTGCCAGACTAAATTTTAAATGTCAGATTTACACTAATTATCAAGCTAAGTGATTCCAACAGGCATTTTTTACACTAATTGTCTACATGTTCATACCAAGTGATTCCAACAAGCATTTTACACTAATTGCCTTAATTATCATACCAAGTTATCCCAATGCATTTTTACACTAATTATGATGCAAAGTGATTCCAACAGGCATTTTTACACTAATTATCATACGAAGTGATTCCAACAGGCATTTTTACACTAATTATCATGCCAAGTGATTCTAACAGGCATTTTTGCACTAATTATCATGCCAAGTGATTCCAACAGGCATTTTACACTAATTATCATGCCAAATGATTCCAACAGGCATTTTTACACTAATTATCATGACAATTGATTCCAACAGGCATTTTTACAATTGCCTTCGTTATCATACCAAGTGATCCCAACGGGCATTTACATTAATTATCCAGTTAAGTGATTCCAACAGGCATTTTTACACCAATTGCCTTAATTTTCATACCAAGTGATCCCAACAGGCATTTTCACATTAATTATCGCTCCAAGTGATTCCAGTAGACATTTTTACACTAATTTCATCATGCCAAGTGATGCCAACATGCATTTTTACACTAATTGCCTTAATTATCATTCCAAGTGATTCCAACATGCATTTTTACACTAATAGCCTTCATTATCACACCAAGTGATTCCAACAGGATTTTTACACTAATTATCATGCCAAGTGATTCTAAGAGGCACTTTTACACTAATTATCATGCCAAGTGATTCCAACAGGCATTTTACACTAATTATCCAGTTAAGTGATTCCAACAGGCATTTTTACACTAATTGCCTTAATTATCATACCAAGTGATCCCAACAGGCATTTTCACATTAATTATCATTCCAAGTGATTCCAGTAGGCATTTTTACACTAATTTCATCATACCAAGTGATTCCAACAGGCATTTTTACACTAATTGCCTTAATTATCATACCAAGTGATTCCAATAGGCATTTTTACACTAATAGCCTTCATTTTCACACCAAGTGATTCCAAGAGGCATTTTTACACTAATAGCCTTCATTATCATGCCAAGTGATTCCAACAAGCATTTTTACAGTAAGAGCCTTCATTTTCACACCAAGTGATTCCAACAGGCATTTTACACTAATTATCCAATTAAGTGATTCCAACAGGCATTTTTACATTAATTGCCTTAATTTTCATACCAAGTGATCCCAACAGGTATTTTCACATTAGTTATCATTCCAAGTGATTCCAATGGGCATTCTTACACTAATAGCCTTCATTATCACACCAAGTGATTCCAACAGGCATTTTTATACTAATTGCCTTAATTATCATACCAAGTGATTGCAAAAGGCATTTTTACACTAATAGCCTTCATTATCATGCCAAGTCATTCCAACAGGCATGTTTACAATAATAGCCCTAATTATCATACCAAGTGAATCCAACAGGCATTTTTACAGCAATTGCCTTAATTATCATGCCAAGTGATTCCAACAGGCATTTTACACTAATTATCATACCAAGTGACTCCAACATGCATTTTTGCACTAATAGCCATTATCACACAAAGTGATTCCAACAGGCAGTTTTACACTAATAGCCCTAAATATCATGCCAAGTTATTCCAACAGGCATTTTTACACTAATTGCCTTAATTATCATGCCAAGTGATTCCAACAGGCATTTTACACTAATTATCATGCCGAGTGGTTCCAGCAGGCATTTTTACACTAATTGCCTTAATTATCATACCAAGTGATTCCAACAGATATTAATTTCTACAATTAGTCTTCTGATAAGTCTTTCAAATGAATACCATTTGAAAGACTAGAGCTGGTATTGTTATGATGTTGCCTGCTCATCCATCAGTGTTACCAACATCATTTCTGTACAGTAGCTTGTGTGGAGCTGGTATTGTTATGATGTTGCCTGCTCATCCATGTTACCAACATCATTTCAGTACACAAGCTTGGGTGCAGCTGGATATGTTATGATGTTGCCTGTCCATCCATCTGTTATCAGTATCACTTTTGTACACTGCCTTGAGTTGTCCAACATCACAGTTACCAGATTTTGTAGATGCTTTATATGTGGGGTAAGGAAAAGTCCTATCAATTTTTGGGGCCAAAGATCAAAAGTTGTTACTGACTGAAAGAATGAAAATGGCTTCCCAACAAAAACATTAGTAATACATTACATATCTGGATCATGAGGTAAGGAAGAAGCCTGTTGATTTTGGGGTCAAAAGGTCATAGTCATTATGACTGAAAGAAGAAAAACAGTTTCTGCATAATAACATTAGTTCTGTATAACAGTCCTTGACTAGCATGTAGTAGTATGGCATTGCAGCACAATAGTGGCTATATGGTGCCAACAATTCTGGACCAAACTCATTGGATGGCTTACACATGGAGTAAGGTCGACACCTATTAATTTTGGGCTGAAAACAGTTAAAACTCAGGGTAAGTGTGACTGAAAGAAGAAAAATACTTTCTGCACAAAAATTTCAGTTGTCTACAGAGAGGACTATTAAACAAAGGATGGATGTATGATGTTCCATTCATGGTACTATTGTTAAAATTATTCTTCCTAAAAAACACAGAGTCAAGTTAAGCTTTGTCGAAATGTACAATGGCATTGCAAGGCAATTCAACTTTAACACAAAAAAGCTTTACCATTATCATTTATCATAATTGTTACCATCATCCTTTGTAAGATGCTATATGAATTATTGACTAGTAGTTTCTGTTGCTTTATTCTAGTACCACCCAGAGTTGACAAGCCTGGTGAGGTTGAAAAAGAGGAGGTAGTAACAGGAGGTTCTATCAGTCTCACCTGTCCAGCATCAGGTATCCCTGTCCCCACTATCACCTGGTTCAAGAATAATGAGCCAATCCGACAGAACAGTACCAATTATTTGCTCATGAACCAGGGCTGGACGCTGGAGATTAGGTCAGCTTCTGTCATTGATACCTCCCGGTACACCTGTAGAGCATCAAATGTCGCAGGAGAGAATGAAAAGACATTTGATATCAATGTGCTAGGTAAAACAAATTTCTCTTCATGACAATCATTCAAATTCGTCATTACCTTTTATTAATGTAAATAATAATCTGCAAAATAAATTTTCAGAATTAAGTTTTATTATTTAGTTTATTAATAGATTCATTTAAGATCCACTCTAGATATATTAGGATCCAGCATCAAGATGTCAGAACACTATAGTAGTCTATTCATCTGTCCATCCATTAACAATTGTTGTAAATGCTGTAGTTGTGAAACCCTTATATATAATTTGATGCTATTTTTGTAGGTGAATTACTCATTGCATGTAGATATGCCTTTTAAAGTGTCATCTTGTCAGGTAAATTTTGAAAGAGTTATTGACATTTTTCCCTAAATTTTAAATATCTACTACAGCAGATCCTTGTAATCAGCATAGCTCAGAAACAATTCAACATATTCTTATGCAATATGGTCTGTACATTGTCTCATAAATGTTGTGCCCTTTATGACTTATGTTTCATTTACTTGATGTGCCCTTTATAAGTTTGTTTCATCAACTTGATGTACTCTTTATGACTTTTGTTTTATCAACTTGATGTACCCTTTTATGAGTTTTGTTTCATCAACTTGATATGCCCTTTAGGAGGGTTTTTTATCCATCAACTTTGTTTGCCCTTTTTGAGTTTGTTTCATCAACTTGATGTGTCCTTTATGAGTTTTGTTTCTTCAACTTGATTTGCTCTTTATGAGTTTGTTTCATCAACTTGATTTGTCCTTTATGAGTTTCTTTCATTAACATGATTTGCCTTTTATGAGTTTTGTTTTATCTACTTCAATTTTCAACAGTTATGGCCTTTGAAAATTAACTTCACATTTTTCACATGATATGTTGCTTTCAGTCAACATAGTTTGATGCAGTTTAGTATGAACAGTGTCACATAGGCATGCATGTGCTTTGTTTGGGTATTGTCTTGCCTACCCCTTTATGGACAAATTATGTCAAGCAAATTCTTGTCTTCACATGGATACTTGGAAGATTGCTTGCAATCAGCATGGCTTAAGAACCCTTTAACATATTCTGATGGAATTTGGTAAGAACCTTGTCTCTTAGACTTATGCCTTTTATGGGATTTGTCTTGTCTTCTCCATTTTGGACAGACTTATGGCCCTTGCCAGTCAGCTTCACTGATTTACCTGGGATTTTGTTCATTAATAGCTTCATAATCATTCAAGATATTATGATGCAGTTTTACATGAACATTGGTTGTATTAGCCTAGATGTGCCTTTTATTGTTTTTATCCCTTCCTCTTCATTCTGGAGAGAGTTATGGCCCTTGACACTCAGCTTCATATCTTTACATGGGATGTTGTGAGGATTGATAGGTCTTTCCACAATATCATTTAGAGGAGTTATGGCCCATTTATATAGAGAGTATTGAATGAAAAATATAATTGCTTGCCAAGTTATTGTCTTTGATTATTGGCCATCCACCAGAAAATGCAGCCATACATATAGTCAGAGTCATGACTTTGTGTGCTTTCCAAGAGAACTGCAGTGTTAGTAATCTGTCACTAATGCCTGCTATGTAATTAGCGATTGTTAAAATCTACACTTCAAACCTATGAGGCATTGTTTAGTGAGATAAAGCAGGGAATTGTTTAGTGAGATAAAGTAGGGGATTTTTTTAGTGAGGTAAAATAGGGGATTGTTTTGTGAGATAAAGTAGAGGCAATTTAAAAGAGAAAAGTTCAACATTTTATTTTTTATGTTTTAAGAACATTTTCCAGTTTCAACTGATGAAAAATAATGACAGTAAGTTTATAATTGCTTCAACATTTTTGAAAATTTGCCCAGTAAAAATTACTGAGTGGAAGGCTAAAATTCTTACAAACATTATCACATGAAATTATTCACATTGGACATCTTTTGCTAATTTTGATGTATACATAATTTTTATCAAGCTCTTTTCTGCAGATATTGGATGTTGGTATCAATTTTCTGGCAGCCATATTATCATCATCAGGCTGAAAATTTTATGTTACATTTTTTGTTTCACCAATGAAGCATAATGAGATACATGATCATCTTTCTGACAGTGTTGTTGTTGTTGTCATTGCTGTTGTAATAGGCATGAACATAAAGTCTTTGCATTTATCTCATTTTCTCTGGCACTTTTCTTTGAGCAATTATGAAATTTGGATGGTACTGCTTCCAGTGGATAAAAGAAGGTCACAGTAACCTATTGTTTACATTCCAGCGATTGCATTAAGTTTTTGCATTTAGCCCAGTTTTTTTTACACTGTTCTTTGTAGAATCATTATGGTCAAAAGTTAGTCACATTTACCTACATTTTTGTGCTAGTCAATTTTCAAATTTTATAAATGATGTCCGGAGGGGGGGGTAAGTAAGACATAGCATTCTGAAGAATTCTTATAGACATTAAATGTAGCAAACTTTTATAGCACAGTCTGCAGTTGAGACAATGTTCCACAGTGCCATTGTTTTCTTTACAGTTCCTCCCAAATTTAAACTTGAAGAGGTTGACTTATTTCCCAAGGTCATCGTGAACCAGACAATAGTTATCAACTGCCCTGTAGATGGCATTCCTCAACCAGAGATCACATGGTACAAGAACAATGTTTTACTGGATGGTAGCATCAAGAAACGTTATGAAATTTTGTCCAATGGAAGGCAGCTCAGAATTACAGGGGCACAGCTTGCTGATACTGCAAAATATACATGTCAGGCTGTGAACAAAGCTGGGGAGAACAAACTTAGCGTTGAACTGGAAGTCCTAGGTGGGTCAGACTAAAATGCAAAAGCTTTTATTTCACTCTGAGTGAGAGTTATGGCACTAATTGTTATGCTTCAACTGCATCATAGAGGGTGACATATTATTTTACTTCTGTCCATCCATATGTCTGTATGTCTGTCATGAATCTATTTTAGCATGATACCCACTTATTATTATGGTCACAAGTAGAGACGACTTAGTTAGATTTTCAGGTCATTACATTTGTTAAATTTAGTTTTTGCACATTTTTTAACTTAGATTTTTTTTAAAACATGATTTTTTTTTTAAAATACACTTTTGGTAGACAGGTGACCTTCTAATTTAGTAGGCGTATTTGTTGTATTCCTGTGCTGATGACCTGATTTCATTTTCAGGCCATTTTACCATTTATTTTTACTTTGTTCACAGTTTTGATTTTCTAAATTCCATTATCTCCATTAAGCAAAACCCACTTGAGATAGACAAATGAAATGTAGTTGGTAGTTTTTGTTTTCATATGTAGATAATCTAATTACGTTTTCAGGTCATTACAACAAATTGTACATTTTTCATATTCTCTACAACAAATTGTACATTTTTGCATATTCTTTATAACAAACTGTACATTTGTTTCATATTATTTACAACAAATTGTACATTTTTTCTTATTCTGTAACATTTTTTACTTTTGGGAGGCAACAACCTTGTTAGCACATTCAAACAAAAGCACTTGAGATTGATGAATAAAATCATATTTTTGTATACATAAGGAGATTATCTGATTAGCTTTTAGTGACATTATAGCAATATTTCCCCCAAAAATTTCTTCATTTTATTTCTTTTTTTTTTCTTCTATTTTTTATTGTTTAGTTTCTAATTTTTTTATATATTATTTTTTCTTTTACTTTGACATTTTGCGGGGTCTGCAGAGAGGGCATACATGTTTAATGAAACCAAATCTATTAGTTTTATTGAAACACATCATTGGACTGTTTCATATGAATTCAAATCTAGTTATATTTTGGAACACATTATGGGACTATTTCACATGAATATGAATCTAGGGGGCCCCGAGTGGCCGAGTGGTCTAAAGCGCTCTCCGTTACGGATCACTGCCATCTCACCTCTGTCTGTGTGGGTTTGAGTCTAAGATTCAGCGAATGTGGATATGTGAGAAAGCTTGCCAGTAGCTTCTCGTGGGTCGGTGGTTCTTTCCGTGGATTTCCCGGTTTCTTCCTCCACCATTAATACTGGCCGCCATGTATAGCCTATCGTGTGCTGAAAAATGGCATTAAGCCCCACAACAACAACAACATATGAATCTAGTTATATTTTGAAAAACATCATGGGACTGTTTTATATAAATTCAAATCTAGTTATATTTTGAAACACATCATGGGACTGTTGTATATGAATTAAAATCTAGTTATATTTTGAAACACATCATGGGACTGTTGCATATAAATTTAAATCTAGTAGTTTTGTTTTGAAACATATGATAGAAACTGTTTCATAACATTGCCTGTTGCTTTGTTTTTGTCATTCCCACTTAATAACATTGAATCATAATTTTGTGTCACCATTTGTTTTTGTTTAATGCCCCTGATATACCTATGACTGAGGCATATAGTGTTACCCATGTTCATCTGTCTAATCCAGTCAGGTCTCATCCAGTCATGTCTCATCCAGTCATGTCTCATCCAGTCAAGTCCCTTTATGCTCAGAATCTATTGAAGGATATCATGAATTGAAACCTTTGGTATATGGCATTGCATTTTAGATGACATAGCTGAAGTTCAGTTTTCATTGTTTTATTAAGTTATGGCCCCTGTTTGACTTCAAATTTTGCCCTGAACTGGATGAGATTGGCACAGACACCTGTGTTATATGAACATATTTCTAGTCCTTTCATGCTTACGTTCATGTACAAAAGGATCTATGATTGGGCCTAGAGGAAAATAAATATAGAAAATTTTGATTAGTCTA
Organism: Megalonaias nervosa; assembly: GCA_016617855.1. NCBI lineage: Eukaryota > Metazoa > Mollusca > Bivalvia > Unionida > Unionidae > Megalonaias > Megalonaias nervosa. Next base: position 24,574 of record JAECUM010020662.1, on the reverse strand, counting down.
GCTCTGGAAGAGGAACTTGGAAGAGAAATTGTGGTTATAATTTAGTGCCCAAGCAATTGGAATAAAGTATTTTGCTCAGGGACAAACCATGGTTGTCAACCTGGGCTGATCCAATGGTACAATTTGAACCCACACCACTTTGGTCATGAGTTTGAAACACTAAACCACTGTGACTCTTCAGATGTTGTCTTGGTTTAAAGTAAGGTAGTAATATTGATCATCCAAAGTTGTATAATCCCAAATTATACAGCAGAACTTCCCTAAACTCATCCCTCTGTAATCCAGGGTCTGGCCAAATATTTTGTCCATAGTATCATGGTTGATCCTGTTCTAAACAAACCTCCATATGGCCACCTCTGTAACATGGCCAAAATTGTTGGGCCCAGTTTTGTTTGGTGTAGAGAAGTTTCACTGTTAAACAAAAATAAATGGGGCCAAAATTGATTATACTATTTGGTTTTATTTGGTACTTTTATTGATGACTTAACAGGTTAGCAAATAACATCTTCATATTTTTGTACATATTCTACTAATTACTTTTTATGTGTGTAAATAATTTTGGTAAAAAATTAACAATATAATTTTTATTTAATTTTTTTGAACATAATTGAGATATCTGACACTTTCAAGAGATCAAACACAAAAGATAATTTCCACTCTTTTTTTGTTTGTCATTTTTCTTTATTAATGATAATTTATTGTAATGTTGTTGTAGTTCCAGCACGTATTGATATCCAAAGCACTAACTCAAATCCAAAAGTGGTTGTGAATGGCTCAGTAACCATTTTGTGTCCAGCTGTTGGTGTGCCAGCTCCAGTCATAGTCTGGTACAAAGATGGTGTGGAGATTAAGGAGGAGTCAAATATTCGTATTTTGAAGGGAGGGCAGGAGCTAGTCATTGCAAATGCAGAAGTTGATGATACTGGACAGTACAAGTGTCAGGCCACAAATGAGGCAGGGCAGTCAGAGATTGGATACAAGGTGGATGTTCAAGGTAATTATTTTCATCTATGTTTTCATGTGCCACAATTTTTTATTTCCTTCCATATCTTTGTGGCAAGAGATGGGGCGCATGTAGTATTAGTTATGACTGTCTGTCTTGAACATCCCATCACTTCGATCCATTAAAAATTTTTTCATCCCCGATCATACCTAAGGATGGCATGATTTATAAAACCTTGAAATATCCTTGAATCTGAAGAGTTACCTATAAAATGCCTTGAATGTGAGGGGTTGCCTTGAAAACTCTTTGATTTTTAACAAAATTAGTTTTATCTTTGGGTCCCCATTGGTTTTGGCAAACTTATGGCCACAGATGGTAGATCTGCTGAATCTTACAATTTGACCATAAGTCTTACAGAAATTACCCTTGCCTCATCCGATGGCCTAGTGGTAGAGCGTCCGCCTCGGATGTGGGAGTTCGTGGGTTTGAACCCCGGCTGAGTCATACCAAAGACTTATAAAAATGGTACTAACAGCTGCCTCACTTGGCGCTCAGCATTAAGAGGTTAGTGTTAGGACTGGTTGGCCTGGTGTCAGGATAATGTGACTGGGTGGGACATCATGCTACACGTCTGCGGCATGATGCCCCAGTGCTAAACATCACTATAAACTGTCACACTGCAGACATCGTAGCAATATGACTGAAAATTGTTAAAGCTACATTAAAAAATCTAAATCACACACACACACACACACTCATGCCTCATTGGGGCCTAGTGATGCATTAATCCATTAAGGCCATGTCATATATTAATTCATTAGGGCCTCATGATGTATTAATCCATTAAGGCCATGTCATGCATAAATCCATTAAGGCCTAGTGATGCAGTAATCAATTAAGGCCATGTCATGCATTAATCCATTAAGGCCATGCCATGCATAAATCCATTAAGGCCATGTGATGCATTGAGCCATTAAGGCCTAGTCATGCATTAATCCATTAAGGCCATGTGATGCATTAATCCATTAAGGTCTACTGATGCATTAATCCATTAAGGCCTAGAGATGCATTAATCCATTAAGGCATAGTGATGCATTAATCCATTAAGGCCATGTGATGCATTAATCCATTAAGGTCTAGTGATGCATTAATCCATTAAGGCATATTGATGCATTAATCCATTAAGGCCTAGAGATGCATTAAACCATTAAAGCATGGAGATGCATTAATCCATTAAGGCATATTGATGCAATAATCCATTAAGGTCTAGAGATGCATTAATCCATTAGTAAAATGTAGGCCCCCAGAAACCTCTATTGACATCAAAATACTTGAGCATTAAGACCTGTCATTGGCTAGAATTTGCAAATATGTGGGTCCTTTAGTAATATACATCTAATTAGATTGGAGACATATACATTGGGTCATTAATTAGCATGTTATTCTTTTTTTGTATTGGACAATGTGTATTCCGGTGGAGGTAAGTTCAGACAGTGAATAAGATTTTTCTGATTTGTATTGTCAGATATTCAGGGTGATAATGAAATTGCATCATCGGAGGATAGTGACATTAGTCTTAGCAACCTTTCAGTGACATTAGTCTTAGCAACCTTCCAGTGACATTAGTCTTAGCAACATTTCAGTGACATTAGTCTTAGCAACCTTCCAGTGACACTAGTCTTAGCAACCTTTCAGTGACATTAGTCTTAGCAACCTTTCTTAGTCTTAGCAACATTTCAGTGACATTAGTCTTAGCAACATTTCTTAGTCTTAGCAACCTTCCAGTGACATTAGTCTTAGCAACATTTAAATGACATTAGTCTTAGCAACCTTTCTTAGTCTTAGCAACCTTCCAGTGACACTAGTCTTAGCAACCTTCCAGTGACATTAGTCTTAGCAACATTTCTTAGTCTTAGCAACATTTCAATGACATTAGTCTTAGCAACCTTTCTTAGTCTTAGCAACATTTCAGTGACATTAGTCTTAGCAACATTTCTTAGTCTTAGCAACCTTCCAGTGACACTAGTCTTGGCAACCTTCCAGTGACATTAGTCTTAGCAACATTTCTTAGTCTTAGCAACATTTAAATGACATTAGTCTTAGCAACCTTTCTTAGTCTTAGCAACCTTCCAGTGACACTAGTCTTAGCAATCTTTCAGCAACATTAGTCTTAGCAACATTTCAGTGACATTAGTTTTAGCAACATTTCAGTGACATTGGTCTTAGCAACATTTCAGTGACATTAGTCTTAGCAACATTTCAGTGACATTAGTCTTAGCAACATTTCAGTGACATTAGTTTTAGCAACCTTCCAGTGACACTAGTCTTAGCAACATTTCAGTGACACTAGTCTTAGCAACATTTCAGTGACATTTGTCGTAGCAACATTTCACATGAGGAATCAGAGGAAAACAAGTTGAAAAGATGAATCCGAGACTGAGTTTTAAAAATGTTGGTCATTGCCTGTGGACTAAGAATCAACTGCCAATGCCAAAAGAACATGCATTGAATGGTCCACCATCAATTCCAACAGTATGACTATTTGAAAATAGAAAAGAAGACTCCATTTTTACATTATTTTTCCTCACATGGATTTCTGGAATTGGCAGAAGGACAAACAAATCTAAATACACTGTACCAAGTTGTCAGGGGCATGACCTTAAATGCTAATCAGCCACACTTGACATTTTAAAAGGATAGTTTGGAATAATATTGATAATATCAATTTTGCATCTTCCCAAAACAAAGCTGTACTGGAAATGCCAGCATCCTTTGTATCAAATGTATCTAAGATGGGAAGAGAGACACACTTGTATAAATTTTATCATTCTCTGTTTGCACTTGGGAACATGTGGATGGCAAATTTGACCTGATTTTAGTAAGTACAAACTTATGTGTTTTATATCTATAGACTTTTTGGCAGAAAAGAATCCTTTTAACTTTCAAAAGAGTAATATAACCATTCACAAGTTATTTTCATTGTCTGACTACAACATGGTTGCAGTTTCCAATCTGCTCATGGCATGGCTGGATCAGGGGGTGGGTTCCAGGGTTTCTGGACCCCCCCCAACTTAAAAAGGTAAATGTACACACACAAACATACAATCATGTGTCACTTGAAACTTGACCATTGTTTTATTCTTGTTTACATTTATTGGGTATTATGTACACTTTGAGTAAATAAACAGCTAGATTCTTTGCTTTGGTGCCCTTTAGAGGAATGTCAGGGCCCTTTTGACATTCTGGACCACCACCACCCAACACTTGACCTGATCTGGCCCTGAACAACAGATAATGATTAACACTATACAAGAGCTTGGGGGGGGGGAGCTATTACATAGTTCTCTTGTATATGGAAGCACCAGGCCTTAATGAGTTAAATTACAGACTTCTGGGATAATTGCAACAAATATGAAAAGTCAATCATCTTCTGTAAAATCTGCATATTGGCTTGTATGTGTCTGGTTCATGACTGAGTTTTCATATTTGATTTAGTGGAGTTGGTCAGGGAATCAGCCTAACTTTACAGAAGTACCTCATATGCTTTAATCACCCCATATTGTTCTTACAAAACACATGTGATCAAGATTGTCCTTTTAGCTTAATCCAGAAATGTTGTCTAAGAAACATAAATGCAGTGACAGTGAAAGGGACAATCAGCATCTTAAAAATCAGCACAGAAGTATAAAAAGGAGCATTATCATGATTGGAAAAAAGCAGGAAATCAAGCAATTATCCTGGGTACATTTATTGGACATAATGTCATGTGAATTTGGATATTGCTTACAGCAGGAGGGATGATTACTAATCATGTGAAATTAAACAGCAACAGCAACAAAACAAAATTTAAATCAGTTTGGAAGATCTAGCAAGAAGTTATTGACCTCCATGAGGTTTGAAATTACAGTTTCTGAAACTGACCTGGAAGTCATTAAAGTCTAAGTGTACTCTACAAATCTTTTTGTTGATGATAATGCTGCCTTCACTGCACCATATTACACTTTTGAACTTTTTAAATGCATGGTTTTCAGTTCAACATTCACAGTACATGATATTTCTTTACACCTTACAGAAAGTTGGTCTAACTTACAGAAAATTATTGACTGTTGTACTGAGAAGGTCTTATTAGGGTTGGCAGCTGGTGTGTTACAGAGAAGGTCTTATTAGGGTTGGCAGCTGGTGTGTTACAGAGAAGGTCTTATTAGGGTTGGCAGCTGGTGTGCTGCAGAGAAGGTCTTATTAGGGTTGGCAGCTGGTGTGTTACAGAGAAGGTCTTATTAGGGTTGGCAGGTGTGTGATTGACTTAGAACTATGCCCTGCAATTTCCACTTAATGTATTTGATTTCATGAACTAAAATAAGATTTGGTATGAGGTTTTTCATTTAAAAAATACCTAGGTCTGGTTTGACTTTTGTTGTTTTCTGGAAAAAAATTTGATGCAGTTAAGGCCACTGACTTGGAACAGAAAACTGTTCACTAACTTCTGAAGGTCTTCATGGATTAAAAACAAATTTAAAATGAAGCTACATTAAGAGTACTGAGGTCAAGTATGATTTTCATGGAGCTATGGTTCCTGTTTGACTTAGAATTTTGGCCTTCAGTTTCTGCTCTAACTTCTGAAGGATTTCACAGACTGAAACAAAATTTGGTGTGAGGCTTTACTGTAAGAAGATGCATGCAGATAAACTTTGATTTTCACCCTTTTCCAGTAACATTTAACAGAGTTATGGTTTCTGTTTGACATCAATCTTTGTGCTGCAATTGCATTATTTTGGTGGGAGCATCTATTCTACTTGAAAACTTTTTAAAGTTTTCATGATTTGGCCCAATTTCTGTATGAGGTTGTTCATTAGCAATGCTGAGGCAAGTTAAATTTTCACCATTTTTAAAAATTTTTTTATGGTCTTTTGACTACTACTTGACAGAACTTTGACTTTCAATTGCATCATCATGGTGGGAATCCATGCCTTATTGGCACAGACTATTTTCTCTTTCTTTTCTTCTACCTTTCTTGAAATAAGGATAACACAGGAGCAATCTGTAAATCATGTAGCTTTCATTTCAAGAAGGTGTACATAGCTTGAATTGCAGAAAATGGTTTTAAAAAAATAAAATGAGCAACATGTTTGAATATTTAAAAAAATTATATTGGTTGTCCAGAGTAATGGAAAACAAAGAGTCATTTACTTCATGTTAAGTCAATTTCACAGTGTATCTTTATCTGTAATTTCACAGTGTATCTTTATCTGTAATTTCACAGTGTATCTTCACCATGTTACTGTAATTTCACAATGTATCTTTATCATATAGCTGTGATTTCACAGTGTATTTTTATCATGTTACTGTGATTTCACAGTGTATTTTTATCATGTTGCTGTGATTTCACAGTGTATTTTTATCACGTTACTGTGATTTCAGTGTATTTTTATCATGTTACTGTGATTTCACAGTGTATTTTTATCATGTTGCTGTGATTTCACAGTGTATTTTTATCATGTTACTGTGATTTCACAGTGTATCTTTACCATGTAGTTGTGATTTTACTGTGTATCTTTATCATGTTACTATGATTTTACAGTGTATCTTTACCATGTAGTTGTGGTTTTACAGTGTATCTTCACCATGTTACTGTAATTTCACAGTGTATCTTTATCATATAGCTGTGATTTCACAGTGTATCTTTACCATGTAGCTTGATTTTACAGTGTATCTTTTACATGCTACTGTGATTTCACAGTGTATCTTTACCATGTAGCTGTGATTTCACAGTGTATCTTTACCATGTATCTGTGATTTTACAGTGTATCTTTACCATGTATCTGTGATTTTACAGTGTATCTTTACCATGTAGCTGTGATTTTACAGTGTATCTTTACCATGTAGCTGTGATTTCACAGTGTAGTGTTACCATGTAGCTGTGATTTTACAGTGTATCTTTACCATTCAGGGTGGTGGGTGGGTGTGGTGGGGAGTGATTTAGTCAGTAGGATGTTTACTTTAATGAAAAATAGGTGGTAGGGGTAATTAAGACTGTTCAAAGTGTTTCATGCTGAACAATCCAATTAAAGTGTGAAAAAAAGTGTTTTCTGATTCCCTTTCATATGTTTAATTCTGAAATAGCCCCGAAATAGAAAATTAAAATTTGAAGTTTGCAAACAATCAAGAGAATGCCCTTCATAAATTCCAAGGTGAGGAAGTTGATCTGAAAGTATATGTCCTATTCATGTGTTCCATTTATCTGATAAATTTATATGCAAATGTTGTCATTATAGTGCCACCCAGCATTCCTACTGTTGACATTGACACAGCACCCCATGTCATTGTCAATAATGATGTCATCCTAGCTTGTCCTGCTAGTGGCATTCCTAAACCAAACATCATCTGGCTGAGGGATGGACAACCCATTGATTTTGTAACTGAAAGGCGTCTGACTGTTTCTGCGGAGGGACAACATCTGCATATTAAAGGTGCCCAGGTTGATGATGCTGCAGTATACACCTGTGTGGCTGCAAATGAGGCTGGATCAACAGAGCAAACCTATGACCTGGATGTTTGGGGTAAATCCAAAACTATAAATTATCTTAAATTGATAATTCCATTGGTATGTGAAGTTTGTCTTGTCTGTATTAATCAATGCTGAGACACAGACATTACCCAATTAGTAGATCTTGAGACACAGGTGTCATGTTATTAGTAGATATTGAGACACAGGTGTCACTTTATTAGTAGATCTTGAGACACAGGTGCCACTTTATTAGTAGATCTTGAGACACATGGTACTTAATTAGCAGATGCTAATACACACTTGTCCCTTAAAAGCAGATGTTACTATACAGGAAAAATCACATTTCAATCTCTGATGGCAACAGCAGTGTTAAAATTTTGCATCAAAGTCTGATATTTTTGTTTTTAAGTTAAAAATATATCAGGTAAATTATAGTGGTTCCTTGAACCCTTGTTCTCCAAAGTGACCACAAGATCCTAACAAAAATCTTGCAATTTCACCAGCAAAATTAGCAGAAGTCCCCAAATTGGGTGGTCTAAAGTTTGACTGCATACTAATTCTGATTTTTCAAATGCATAAACTTGTATTAAGATTTTGTTCTTCCATAGTGTATAACAATTTACCTTTACATCTTACCCAAAAGTATTTACATAATTATAAATTTTGTCACATATCTACATGATGAAAACTCCTCAGATGTGCTCACCCAGGTTTTGACATTTTTCTTGTTTTATAATTCATAGAGAAGAACTCAGAGAATTGTAAAATTGTGTACTCATTCATACCAAAAATATTGTATCACATCCAGTTACATTTCTTACAAGTATACATTGAATATTCCTCCTTTATTTATGTTTATAGCCATAGAAATATGTTCAGATAATTAAAGTTTCAGTTAGAAACAATGAAGCAGTGAAAGATGCCATTATTTTATAATTTCTTCCACATTAACTGGATTTGAGGTAATTATGTCATCACTTTGTTATGTAAGCATTGGTCTGGAATTATTTTTTCACAGTCCCACCAGAAATTGATCAAACTGATCTAGAAAAGGAGCCCAAAGTGGTGAAGGGCCACACAACAGTTTTGTACTGTCCAGTAGTTGGTAACCCAGTGCCTGAAATCTTATGGCTAAAAAATGGTGAACCAGTCCAAATGGATAACAGAATCCAGATCCAGTCAGGTGGGATCCAGATGAAAATTCAGAATGCTACTGTAAATGATACAGGCCAGTATACCTGCACAGCACGGAATTCAGCTGGATATGATGCTGTGGACTACAATCTGGATGTATATGGTATTAAATATACTTTCTTTGGCTACATGTTTGATTCGGTGGATATGCATTATTCCAGAAAAGAAACATATTTTGACAATTTGATATATTTCATGTACATGTATTTGCAGGATGTATTGTAGGTGTAACAAATTTGTCTGTATCCCTACAACAAATTTGTATAAATCTGAGGATTAACAGTTACACTAAATTAGATGGATATAAACACTGTGCACATTATTACTGGTAATTATTACCCCCAACCCTGACCCCCATCCCCCATCTCCCTTATCTGATAACCACTTGTGAAATAAAAATTTGCAAATTCTAAGATTACAGTAAAGAAAATTGCTCTCAGGGTGTCAGTTCAATGAGTAATACTTGTGTAACAGCTGCTTTATAGAAATATATATTTAGTGACATAGCTGTACATGTATTGCAATAGATGGAAATATATACTCTGTGACATACCTGTACATGTATTACAGTAGATGGAAATATATACCTTGTGACAAACCTTTACATGTATTGCAATAGATGGAAATATATAATCTGTGATAGACCTATAAATGTTTTACAGTAGATGGAAATATATATCCAAGGAGAAGAAATGTATTACCTTGCTAGTCTTACAATTCATTCTAGAAAGACATGAAATAATTATAATGTTGACATCAGATTCATTATCATCCTCTAAAATGTCAAGTCAATTCGGATAAATTAATGCTTCAAGATTTTTTTCTTATTGCCAGTTCCTCCCTCTATTGATGAATCCAATGTGGTGTATCTCCGAAAAGTTATCCAAAACCAGACACTCTTGATGGAATGTCCTGTGTCAGGGATCCCTCCACCAAAGATCAGGTGGTTAATTAAAGGAGAGCCATTACAGCTGACTCCAAGAATGCGACTCTTTGACAGTAACAAACAACTTGAAATTGAGTCTGTCCAAGTGTTAGATACGCTATCTATACCTGTATTGCAGAAAATGAAGCTGGGGAACTACGGAAGAAGTTTGATGTTGAAGTTTTTGGTAATGCATTAATTATAATGAAATATCATGTATCAGTCTATAGTTTTGGACTTATCATGCATTACTAGTGTCTACATAGATACTCTTGTTTTCATTGTCAATCATAAAATATGGACAAGTCAAAAGCAAAAATAAAACAGCAATTTCCATCAATGTAGCTATTTAATATGCTTGATAACTTGACTGCTATGAAGTAAAAAGTATATATATTATATTTTCATAAATAATTTTCATTTTTTGGGGGATGGCATTTGTTGTATTTATGCCCCCCCCCCCAGCATATAGAACTTATTCACATATCGTCCATGAACCATTGCATTATATGTCAGTTTGGTACGTAACATAATGAGCAGTTATGGGCCCTAACTAGAGCATCATGCTGCAAAAAAGCTGAATGTCAAGTTTGGATGTTTGACAATGGATATATGTGTAAACAAGATTCAAGAAATGAACATGCAAACTGATTTCTTCCCTCCTCCCATTCATCCATGAATCAATATGTCCAAGAGACTATGAAGTTATTTACTGAATGTCCTAAAATTTCCATTACTTCCATAAATTCAGCAGACAACTTGTAAAAATCAACCTAACTGTTATCTCTCAAAGTGTCAAGTCATACCTGTTTACCATAACTAAAATGTAACCCATATTATTTCTTATCTTCCAGTTCCTCCAAGTATTAATGCGTCTAAAGTTTTGACAGAGTTGACAGTGATTCAGAACAAGACAGTATTTATCGAGTGTCCTGTATCAGGAATCCCTTTCCCATCAATTATGTGGCTCAAGGACAAGTTCCCATTGCTAGACTTTCCATATAAGGACCTGCTTGTCCATGACAAAGACCAGCGGCTTGAGGTCAGTAATGTCCAAGTGGATGATGCTGGGACCTATACCTGCAGAGCCACAAATCCTGCAGGACAATCTGAACAGAAGTATGTACTGGATGTCCATGGTGAGTTTCCTTGTTATTTTTGCCTCATTTAGAAGGAAAATTCATATATTACCCATGGTCAATGACTGCAATACTGCTTGCTATTCTTAACAAAGTAAGATTTTTTGTTAAAAGTTTGTATTCATGTTATTTTACTGTCATGTGACTTGAACAAAAGCACTTTCACCATCAAGTTGTTACAGGGACTGTTGCTTTGTTTTCCATTATGCATTATCCATTTATAAGTGGCGTTACATTCCTCTGTTACCTTAAAAATCCTCACACTTCCCATGATAGGGGCCAAAATAAAAATGTTTTTTTGTTTGTTTATTGGCACTTTTAGGACATTATTGGCTATTTAATGCCAAGGAAGTGGGAACTATGTGCCTGTCCCAAAAACACACCAAGGCAGCTGACCTGGGCTGGTATTGAACCTACAACCCTTGATCTACAAGTCAGAGACTCTACCAACTGAGCTAGCATGGCTCCAGTACAAAAAAATGACTGTCTGCAGACACTACCATTGGATTAAAAATGTATTCCCTTTAGACCATCCAAGAATGATCTCCAAAGAACCCTAGTATAAACAGCAATAATGATAATTTCAGTTGAATTGATATGTAACATGTGTTGCATTTCCTCTGTTTTCAGATGTCAAAAATACCATATGTACTTGCTTATAAGTCAAGTCAAAGTGCAAACAACAAAGATGCTGATCTGCCATAGCATAATGCACTGATTACTCCTAACAAACTGCACAGAACCAGATCTGCCAGCACTTTATGTGATGGCAGATCTGGGTCTGTGTTGTTTGTTCTACTGATTACTCCTAACAAACTGCACAGAACCAGATTTGCTGGCACGTTATGTGATGGCAGATCTGGGTCTGTGCAATTTGCAGTTGGGCTCATCTTATAAGTGAGTATATATGTCAACCAAATCTACACACATAATATCAGATACAAATGAATGCAAAAATCCAAGCCCAGTCAACCAAATCTACATACATAATATCAGATACAAATGAATGCAAAATCCAAGCCCAGTCAACCAAATCTACATACATGATATCAGATACAAATGAATGCAAAAATCCAAGCCCAGTCAACCAAATCTACAGACATAATATCAGATACAAATGAATGCAAAAATCCAAGCCCAGTCAACCAAATCTACAGACATAATATCAGATACAAATGAATGCAAAAATCCAAGCCCAGTCAACCAAATCTACATACATGATATCAGATGCAAATGAATGCAAAAATCCAAGCCCAGTCAACCAAATCTACACACATAATATCAGATACAAATGAATGCAAAAATCCAAGCCCAGTCAACCAAATCTACAGACATAATATCAGATACAAATGAATGCAAAAATCCAAGCCCAGTCAACCAAATCTACAGACATAATATCAGATACAAATGAATGCAAAAATCCAAGCCCAGTCAACCAAATCTACACACATAATATCAGATACAAATGAATGCAAAAATCCAAGCCCAGTCAACCAAATCCACAAATATAATATCAGATACAAATGAATGCAAAAATCCAAGCCCAGTCAACCAAATCTACAGACATAATATCAGATACAAATGAATGCAAAAATCCAAGCCCAGTCAACCAAATCTACACACATAATATCAGATACAAATGAATGCAAAAATCCAAGCCCAGTCAACCAAATCCACAAACATAATATCAGATACAAATGAATGCAAAAATCCAAGCCCAGTCAACCAAATCTACAGACATAATATCAGATACAAATGAATGCAAAAATCCAAGCCCAGTCAACCAAATCCACAAACATAATATCAGATACAAATGAATGCAAAAATCCAAGCCCAGTCAACCAAATCTACACACATAATATCAGATACAAATGAATGCAAAAATCCAAGCCCAGTCAACCAAATCTACACACATAATATCAGATACAAATGAATGCAAAAATCCAAGCCCAGTCAACCAAATCCACAAACATAATATCAGATACAAATGAATGCAAAAATCCAAGCCCAGTCAACCAAATCTACATACATGATATCAGATACAAATGAATGCAAAAATCCAAGCCCAGTCAACCAAAATATATACACCTAATATCAGATTCAAATGAATGCAAACTTCATGCCCACTCTACCAAATCCACACGTATAAGACTACCCCTTCAGATATGCCACAAAGTTATCACACCTACGTGTACATTAATAAATGGAAACAGATATAACTTGGCTATTTTTGTCCAATTATGTAAGTCCACATGTAAAGGCAAGCATATTAAAAAACACAGCTTAATACGTCAAGCAAAAAAAAATCTGCCATGTTTTTACATCCATTGGTTATCTACTGTCCATGAAAATCTGCAATAGATATAATACAGGTTGGTTTCCGAGTTTGTCATTGAATTTAAAGAAAGGAAAATCTGTATAGGAGGATAAATATCAATTGTAATTTTCCAGATAGTTAGAGAAATAGTGTATTTTATTGCAGATGGGGGAATAGAAGGTTGATTCTAGATACTCTATTTCTGTCAGTAAGTCAACACTTTTTAACTGGCTGTCTGGGCTTGCACTCCAAATTGACTTAGATGTCAATAAAATTGCTTTAAGTACCTGTAATACCATGACTTTGAGACATTATTGCCAAAATCAAAATCAGGTCATATGGCTGTACCAATTCTTGTCCAGTTACCATGTCAGTAAATTGTGATAAACTAATGTCACTGCTTTTTTATTATAACTTTTATCATTATTTTGTATGAATTTGTATGTGCTTGTATTTTCTTATTTCTCCAACATAAAATTAAAGAAAACAGTTAAAGAGTTCACAATTCATGGGTCATGTAGTACTTATGACCTATACTCTATACATTGCTGTAGCTATGCAAAATTTGCTCCTACAAATAAAACATGAATGGATTCTGTTTAATTATCATTTTTTTTTTTACTGTGTCTCATTCTTCCTGATTACATTTTATCCATAGGCCCATTGGTATTTGATTTACCAGTATTTTATTTGACAGATGCCAATTCATGAAATGTAATAATTTTCTACAAGCTGCTGTTTTGGTGTTTATCTTTGATTATAACTGATGTATTGGTCTTCTGACAACAATCCAAGCCAGTCAAATGCTTAAATTCTGATATTGGAAGTTTTACTGTCTCAAGTGGACCTAGAACCACAAGAAATGATGCTCTCTTTTCTTTGGATGTAAATAATGAACATTAGCTGAACTATTTATTTCATAGATATGTCAAAGAATTATAATAAAAAAAAAGTATTTTGTTATTCTTTTTTGATGTGACTTTTCTCTGTTTTTCTGTCTTTATTATTACTGTTCTTTACATTTCTCATTTCCCCAAGGACAGCCTCATTTTCCTATTTGTAGCCTCACTATTTGATCTCATCTTTCCATCAGAAAGGTGTCAACTGGAATAACTTTGCCAAAGCTCTAAGCATATTTAAATAGCATCTAATTAACACTGCATATCCACGTGGTTTTTGTGGATATCATAATGAAAACAAGAAAGAACTGTTTATTGAGATGTGTCAGTTGATAATGGAATGTGGTAGTGTCCTTGTACATGAGGAAGATGATAATAGTCAGGTAACTGAACAGTATTGATTACAATCGCCCTGACCCCCCCCAAAAAAAAGAAGTGAGCCTGAGACTATTTCTGAACAGCCTGTGTGTACATAAGTTTTTCAACATTGTGTTTGTAAATGGCACAGCACTAAATTTATTTGATTTTCAATTCATGCTCATTAAACATTACAGCCTCAGTAGGTTGCATTTGAGGTATTTGTTATATCACTGAGGTATTTGTTATGTCATGATTAAGGTTTTTGTTGTATTGTTGAGGTTTTTGTTATGTCATTGAGGTATTTTTTATGTCATTGTCAGTGAGCCATTAAAATAGGAGTGTGATTCTCACATTTTTCAACACTTTGACTCTAAGCGTATTTCTAAGAATAAGCAAGTCACAATTTTCAACACTTTGACTCTAAGGATATTTCTAAGGATAAGCAAGTCACAATTTTCAACACTTTGACTCTAAGGGTATTTCTAAGGATAAGCAAGTCACAATTTTTAACACTTTGACTCTAAGGGTATTTCTAAGGATAAGCAAGTCACAATTTTCAACACTTTGACTCTAAGGGGATAAGCAAGTCACAATTTTCAACACTTTGACTCTAAGGGTATTTCTAAGGATAAGCAAGTCACAATTTTTAACACTTTGACTCTAAGGGTATTTCTAAGGATAAGCAAGTCACAATTTTCAACACTTTGACTCTAAGGGTATTTCTAAGAATAAGCAAGTCACAATTTTCAACACTTTGACTCTAAGGGTATTTCTAAGGATAAGCAAGTCACAATTTTTAACACTTTGACTCTAAGGGTATTTCTAAGAATAAGCAAGCCAGTCCTCCTCCACTGTTATTCTTATTGGAAAACTACAATTGCCACCAAAACATAAGTAAATGCATAAATAAATTTCATTTAAAATAACCTAGGAAAATTACAGTGCATTAAAACATTATTTTGTCCTATAAATTTGCTGTCTTGAAACGTAGTGTCTGAAAACAAACTGAAAATATGGTAAGTTGCCATGGTAACATACAGAAAATATGGTAAGTTTGTTATGGTAACAAACAGAAAATATGGTAAGTTGTTAAATTGTACAAATGTAAAATAAGAAATAATAGACTTCATGCCACCTTTGAAAATTCCTCCTTTTTCAACAGTTCCACCAGATATTGCTGGCTCTGAAAAAGTTGACACAGTAACTGTTGTAGCAGGAAAGCCTGTTACACTGAACTGCATAGCAACAGGGATCCCTCAGCCACAGTTGACATGGTCCAAGGACAAAAAGATCATTGTTTTGTCTGAGAATCCAAAGATTCGTATCCTGTCTGGTGGCCAGTCACTCCAAATCACAAGTGCTGAGGTATCACACACTGGGAAGTACATTTGCTATGCTGAGAATCAAGCTGGAATAACAGAGAAGACATTTGATGTCCAGGTTCAAGGTATTCCTCATGAGAATTAAATTTTATAAAAAATAATAGCATGCATTATCTTATTATAGAGGTGTCAGAAATGCAAGCAATGTAACCATTTATTTAATCATTCAGCAAATAAGGCCTGATATTTTGGTCTTACAATGTAAAACATTAACCCAGATAGTTAGGAAGGTGAGGTTGGTATTTTACTGTCCATCTACATGCTGTTTTAAAGCTATGTTTGTGTCAGTTTGCCAATAGAACTGCAAGGCTAACTAGTTACTGTCCTTCGACATGCTGTCCTGTAGTAATGATACTGTCCTTCTACATGCTGTCTTGTGGCTATATTACTGTCATTCTACATGCTGTCTTGTAGCCATGTCCCTGTCACTTTGTGAACAGAACTGCAAGGCTGCACATCCATATATTCCCTTCTATAAAGAAACTATGTTAGGTGCAACCAGCCATTTTGAAATACATAAAATGTATGTTAACAGATGCTTGATTGTACAAGGTTTTACTTTGTTCAGAAAAAAGGCATCAAAATAAGCGTAATATAACAACTGCCATTAGACTCTAAGCTATACAAACGTGTTAATATGGACTGCTGACTATGCAAAATATTCTTGGAAATTAGGACTCCAATTCTGGCAGCAAATTTGGAGGAATAGAACTATGGGATAGAATGTAGGGACCAGTATGATGTTGACCCTACACCACACCATCCATACCTGTCTCTGGGTTTATATTGTAGGACTAAGGACTTGTGGTAACACAGGCAGTGAGGAATAAATAATTTTTTCCAGGTTTTAGACGAGGTCAGAGTAATGCTTTTGATTATAATGTATCCTTTTATTGATTATAATTTATCCTTTTATTGATTATAATGTATCCTTTTATTGATTATAATGTATCCTTTTATTGATTATAATGTATCCTTTTATTGATTATAATGTATCCTTTTATTGATTATAATGTATCCTTTTATTGATTATAATATATCCTTTCATTATGTTCAGCTGTAAAAATATATTTTAATCTGTCTATATTGGATCAAGAAAATGATGCAGCCATCTGGGGGAATTTGATTTGTGCATTTACTGTTGAAAATATTCCAACTTGCCTCATTGGTCATTTTGCACAAATATCCGCATGATATGAAATTTTATTATCTTCTCAGTCCTGCCAACCATACGTGGTTCTGAGCATGTCCAGAACAAGTGGGTGGTCATCAGTCAGCCTCTTACACTTGAATGTCCAGCAGAGGGAATTCCTACACCCCAAATAAAATGGGTCCGACGAGGGGAAGAAATTCGACAGTATGGGAATCCCAGCATTCGAATTGTGGACAATGGTCGCAGACTTCTCCTTGTCAGCTCTCAATTAGTGGATCAGGGAGACTACATGTGTATAGCAAATAATGATGCAGGGAACACATCGCTAGAGTATATTGTGGCTGTCTATGGTAAGTAATATTCATCATTTTATTTCAGAAGCTCTTGGTCCACAAACTATTTTTCTATGAGGCAATGCTACAATTATGATGTACAGTTCACAGGTTGGCATCTGCATAACTAATCTACTAAAGAAATTATAAAAGATGTCTGTGTACAACATTTCAGATAAGTACATTAAACAACATTAAAATATAAAATAGCAAATAAAAATAAATAAATTCCTTTTAGGAATTAATGATGAGTACATTTTATAACATTCATATAAACAGTAGTGAATCTTTCCTACAAATTATAGATTAGTATATTGTACAGCATTCATATAAATAGCAATGTACCTCTCCTAGGAATTACAGATGAGTATATTGTACAGCATTCATATAAATAATGGTGAACCTTTCCAAGGAATTATAGATGAGTACAGGGTACAGTATTCAATAAAAATGGAAACCTGTATTAGGCATTACCACACCTGCCAACCCTTTGACCATAAGTCTTACTAAAATAACCCATAAGTTATAGATTTTGGAATAATAGCAAAGATTTAAAAAATATGATCATCACAATCAAATATGAATACTGTCATTCTGTGTTTGAAACAGCTGGGTTTTGTAGATTCAGTGGAGTTCACTAGGGAACCAGTCTAACTTTACAGAAGTATCTCAGACACTTTAAACTACTGATATTTTTTTAATGCAAAATGTCTACATCATCAAGTTGTTGCCTATATAACAGTTTCTGTAAATGACATCCATTGGTATTTGGGAGTCTCTGTGGCAATCCCTTCTTTTCTCTATTTGTTCCTCTGTTCACATTTTGTACCTGACATAGGTCAGCAACCATATTTATTCTAAGACAATGATGGGTAGATGATGTATCACATGAAAATGTGATTTTGTTATCCTGAATGTTGACAAATTTATGATACATTTTAATCAATTTTTTCACTTCCAATAAGTAGATGTTTCTTATCAAGAGCATTTCAGCATCCATTCCATATGATGCTACCAGTATTACTATTACAGAATGTTAATTTCATTCATGCCATCTTTTGTGAATACTGTTGCTTAGCAATTATTGGACACACCTAGTTGCTCTGTAGTATGTCATCTTTAAAATATTGATGTGATATTCAGCATTTTATCTCATTATCCCATCTTTTAGTTTTTAATCTCTGGGGTTTTTTGCTAATGTTTGTTTCAATGTAGGGTTGTTTGTGACTATTGTAGCAGAATACTCCCTCAGCTACACTGCCCCGAGTCTCGCTATCTCAGGTTCTTTAGGATAGTTCTTGTATTTGGAGTGATACCTCGCTGAATCTGTCTAAGGACTGGCACTCCAGAGTGTGACAGATTTCTACCTTAGCGTGATACCGTCTTATTCCTAACTTCTTGTGTGTCACTGACTTGGTCGCATTGCCGACTGGGTCGCAGGGTTGCCGACTGGTCAGACTTGTCACAGTCTTGGTTGCCAACTTGGTTGCAGTTGTCGACTTGTTGCAGGGTTGCCAACTGTTCGCAGTCTTGGTCACTGACTGGTCGCAATCTGGGTCGCTGACATGTCGCAGTCTCAGTCGCAGTCACTGACTGGGTTGCAGACTTGTTGCAGGGTTGCTGACTTGTCGCAGTCTTGGTCACAGACTTGGTCGCAGTTGCCGACTGTGTCAATAACTGGTCACAGTCTTGGTCACCGATTTGCCAACTGGGTCACCGACCTGTCGCAGGGTTGCTGACTGGTCACAGACTTGTTGCAGTCTTGGTCACAGACTTGGTTGCAGTTGCCAACTGTGTCACAGACTTGTCACAGGGTCGCAGAGTCGCATTGTCATCCGATCGAGATCGACAGAGAGAGGCAACAGTGCGAAATGATGAAAGAAGATCTATCCTCAGTCTAAAATGTATATTACCACAAGACCTCTGTGATTCTTGGATGAGCCTTGTAACGCTGGGCTTTTGGTCGACGAAAGACCTTGTCCCTATTCTTTTCTGATTCCCTGGCCTGGCTCTCTCCTGTCCAATGAAATATGACCAAATGTGCTTGCTCTGGCAGGGTGGTTATACTGCTACACTGCAGGGGATGTCTTCACACTATGCCACTTCTTAACATACCACCATAGCAGCCACAGTTGGCCCGTATATATACCCAGGTGGAATCAAGTGACCCAACACTAAGATCTTAGATGGCACTACAAAGCCCGCCAAACATTTAAAATCACAACATAAACTTTAACGAAACGAAATATTAAAAAATGAAACGAAAATTGAAGTCCATGGGGATTCCTCATTACACTTTGTCATAATTTTAGTTATCTCTCTTTTCTTGTTAATTTTTGACCTTTTGGCTTAATGATAATCACATTTAATGAGTCACTCTGAGGTACGTTATGAAAAATACCTTGGCTGACTTTCTCTAAAAATAACTTGGTTTTACAATGATTTTTAAAGTATGTTTTACAAGTAAATTTATCCAAATGTTATCTGAAGGCTTTATCATTGGAACATTGCCGTAGTCCCTCCATTTGCTCAAAATTCTGTCTCCGAAGTCATGGTTTGTACAACCTTGAAAAATCCTTGAATTTGAGAAGTTGCCATGAAAACACTTTGAATTTCTTGAATATCTCTTCAACTTTTTTGAGGGAATAAAATTTTTTTAAAGTGAATAAATATGTCACTGTTTAAATTCAAACATTTTTTATTTACATATTTTTCAAATATAATGAATAAATAAATGCAGTGGGATAAAATTAGGTGGATTGAAATACACAGGACACTAGTTGTTACCAGATGGAGTAGTGTCCCTTTGCTGTGGTGGTGCAGTTGTCTGGTTTTCTTCTACTTTTGTATGTATTTATGTAGTGATAAACAAAGTAACATAGAGAGAAAATTCGATTTCAATTTTAAAAAAATACACATTAAAACTTTTTGAAGTCCTGTAAAATTACTTGAACTGTATTGAAAACAAACCTATATGAACCATGCAAATCGCTGAATGGAAATTCAAGAATCCTAGCAGTTTCTTGTGCATATGGTAGTGTCCTTTGGGAACTCTAGTAGTGGATTAGAGGTAAAATGCAGTGAAATTTAAATTACAGTGACTTTTTTTAACATTTCTTTAGCATTCTGTGGTTATAATTTATCTCCCTTTCTTGTTTAATAGTGCCTCCAACGATTGAGGATGGTCCCACAGAGGTATCAACTAAAGTTCAAACAGGGGCCACGCTTCATTGTGAAAGTCTTGCACTACCTGACCCCAAAATTGAGTGGACTAAGAATGGGGAGCCTTTTGCAACTACAGGTCTTAGACACAGGTAGGTTATCAGACCATAAATCAAAGATTAAGATAACTTTGTCAGTATAGTTTAACTTTTGGGGTACATTGTATGATGTGGTTATATCTTTTATTTCCATTTTATAGATTGTCCATCATATGTCATGTAAAGATATATGATGTGGTTATATCTTTTATTTCCATTTTATAGATTGTCCATCATATGTCACGTAAAGATATATGATGTGGTTATATCTTTTATTTCCATTTTATAGATTGTCCATCATATGTCATGTAAATTGCAAAGAGGGGATTAAGTGTTCTTAGTAAATGAGTATTCAGAAGGTCAAAGGTTAAGGTTGCATCATTATTTGGTAATGTGTGTGTGTGTGATTTGTAGTTTTAACATAGCTTCAACAATTTTCCAGTCATTTTGCTACAATGTCTGCAGTGTGGCAATTTATAGTGGCGTCTATCACTGGAGCATCATACAGCAGACATGTAGCCTCATGTCCCACCCAGTCACATTATCTTGACACCAGGCTGACGAGTCCTAACACTAACCTCTTAATGCTGAGTGCCATGTGAGGCTAGTACCATTTTTGTAAGTCTTTGGTATGATTCAGCTGGGGTTCATACCCATGACCTCCTGCATCCAAGGTGGATGCTCTAACCACTTAGGCCACTAGAGTGGTTGGGTAATTTGCAACTGTGGCAACAGCAACATTTGCCACAGCTGAATATCACTTGTAAGATAATTAACGGTGTTTATCAATAACTACAATTCCATGAAGTCTAGCATTCTTAATCCAATTTCTGTTTGCTCTCTCTTTGAAATGATACCATTAATAGAAAGAATTTCTTGAAAATAATACACTATTAAGCCAGTTTATCTTATTATTTTGTTTATTCAACTTTTTAATTTCCAACAATTTGCTTTTAAGAGTATTGTGACATCTGTAGTTTGTTATCACTTGAAGAAGATTCTGTCAATTCTGTGCCACATCATAAAGTTGGTCATGGTTGTCTATTGATATTATGTCATGAAAATATTTCTGTCTGTCTATCCTATGTCATGAATATTATTTCTGCTTAATGGCTACATTGAAAAGTACCTTATATACCTACTTATAAGATGACTTGGTTATAAGTTGACCTCCCCTTTCATGGGCTGCAAAAAGCTAATATCTCTTGTCCACACCTTTAAGTCAGAGGGTATTCTGCAAGAGTAAATTGTTGCTAGTCACAGCTGTACTTTGGAAAATTAAAACAACTCAACATCTTTGTAAAATAAAATCCATAAAAATCCCCAATGCTTTACATTTAAAATCCATCCCCAATGCTTTACATTTAAAATCCATTTATATTATAAATCAATAAATTCTATTATAGGTCACATACTGGTATAAATGTAGTAATCCTAAATAATCCCATTAATAATATCCCATAAAATGTTATTTTTATGCTTTTGTGATATACAGTATCCTATAAATGTCACTGTCTCATGTTGTCTAAGACACCAAATACAATTTTTAGACTTTGCATTGTCATAGTCATCATGAACCTCATCTAACTCTTATTCTTAGTCTTCACAGTCATCTGTGGGTGCTTATGTGGAGACTGAGCTTGGGCTCTTTAAATGATACTTTGATCATAGAGTCTAAAAGCCAATAAAGGATATGCCACAGATGAAAAGGTGCCAGTTGTTTGACATGATCACAGGAAGTTCAAATTAGCATTCTCTGTTAACTGAATATAGGACTACTTGGAACTGAACAAGAATCCGATTTGTAGCTTGATCAAAGGATTCTTAAATTGGGAAAACAAAGTGGGCACTGCCTTTACATTCTGTTATCATACATATGAAAAAGGCAAATAGGAATCCAATTAAAATTGGTATTGCATCAAATATAAACAGTGCTTGTACAGCAAAACACAAACTATAATACAGACTTATATCAAAATGGAAGTGATGTATTTACTAGTAAATACCCACAGTAAACAAAATTGATGGACACTTTACTTGGCAGTAAGTAATATTATGTATAGTATTTTCATATCATTAAAATCCAAATAAACATTGTTAGAAGTTTTGTGTGATGATTGCCTCACTGAAACGGATAAACATTGTGCATTCCATATATGCATTTTTGGGTAGAAATAGGGGCATGAAACAGTACAAACATTTGAATTGACATTATTTTGTGAGTACTACATACATCTGGAGTTTCCAATATTACCATAGATTTATCAAATTGTTTTGTATGTTGTATGTACAAATCAATCTCTTCTCTGCTTGAATCAGATTTTCCTTAAAAACAAGTCATTGACTTTTTTGGCAAGAATAGATGGTAATAGATTCGAACCAACCATAGGACCATGAATTTCATTTCTGCTTTGTACATTTTGAAGAATGTGAAGGAGTTTAACTAAATTTTGTATGGTACTTAATGTTAAGTAGATCTTTTGTTAAATTTGATTGTCACAATTTTCTTAAAATTTGACTTTGTTTTGTACCTTGTTGACTCAGACCTTTTGTCTTGAACAAAACTGTCTTCAGTTATACAACAGCTAGAGCATCTGTGTCCACTTGACACATTTTTAGTCCTTTTAATTAAATTCTGAACAGGATGCTGGTGTCGGGCACACTAGAATTCACATCAGTGCGGATAGAGGATTCAGGAAACTACACATGTACGGCTACCAATGAAGCTGGTAAAGCATCTAGGAATATCAGACTCAATGTACAAGGTAAGTTGCCTCAGTTTTCATTCCATTGTCATGGATATGAAATTGAAATAAAAAGACTGAGAAGCATCTAAAAATATGTCAGTCACGAGGATACTATTAAAATAGCCAATCCATGGAATAATTTTAAAAATTAGTCAATCCATAGGTATACTATTAAAAATTAGCCAATCCATAGAGATATTATTAAAAATTAGCCAGTCCATAGGGATACTATTAAAAATTAGTCAGTCCATAGGGATACTATTAAAAGTTAGTCAGTCCATAGAGATACTATTAAAAATTAGTCAACCCACAGAGATACTATAAAAACTAGCTAACCCACAGGGATACTATTAAATATTAGCCAGTCCATAGGGATACTATTAAAAATTAGCCAATCCATAGGGATACTATTAAAAATTAGTCAGTCCATAGGGATACTATTAAAAATTAGTCAGTCCATAGAGATTCTATTAAAAATTAGCCTACCCACAGAGATACTATTAAAAATTAGTCAATCCATAGGGATACTATTAAAAGTTAGTCAGTCCATATGGATACTATTAAAAATTAGCCAGATCATAGGGATACTATTAAAAATTAGCCAGTCCATAGGGATACTATTAAAAATTAGTCAGTCCATAGAGATACTATTAAAAATTAGTCAATCCACAGAGATACTATTAAAAATTAGCCAATCCATAGGGATACTATTGAAAATTAGCCAGTCCATAGTTATACTATTAGCAGTTAGCCAGTCCATAGGGATACTATTAAAAATTAGACGGTCCATAGGGATACTATTAAAAATTAGCCAATCCATAGGGATACTATTAAAAATTAATCAATCCATAGGGATACAATTAAAAATTAACCAATCCATAGGGATACTATTAAGAATTAGCCAATCCATAGGGATACTATTAAAAATTAGTCAGTCCATAGGATACTATTAAAAGTTAGTCAGTCGATAGAGATACTATTAAAAATTATTCAACCCACAGAGATACTAATAAAAATTAGCCAATCCACAGGAATACTATAAAAAATTAGTCAGCCCATAGGAATACTTTTAAAAATTAGTCAGTCCATAGGGATACTATTAAAAATTAGCTAGTCCATAGGGATACTATTAAAAATTAGTCAGTCCATAGGGATACTATAAAAAATTAGCCAGTCCATAGGGATACACTTAAAAATTAGCCAGTCCATAGGGATACTTTTAAAAATTAGTAAAACTGTGGGGATACTATTTAAAGTTAGTCAGTCCATACGGATATTATTAAAAATTAGTTAATTCATAGGGATGCTATTAAGTTAGTCAGTCCATAGGGATACTGTTAAAATGTTAGTAAGGCCACATGATACTATTAAGTTAGTAAGTTCATAAGGATACTATTAAAAGTTAGTCAGTCTATAGG
>JAECUM010020661.1:0-23785 GCA_016617855.1 Megalonaias nervosa | reverse complement strand
AAGTCAATTCATTCTGCAACATATTCGCTTTTGCTTCTTTGACTTCAAGTCGAGGTCACAGTCACAGAAAATTTGGGTTAAGTTTTTCATTTGCTTATAGTTCCTAAACCATTTAATGCATTTTACTCGTAGTTTGTATCAATCATTATGAAGCTAAGATAAGCCATTCTGCAGCATGCTTGACCTTGGGGTCATGATCACATCAATAGAAAATGTTTACTAAGGTTTTGGTTTAAGTTTTTGTGTTTTTCAAACTTCCCAAACTTAAAATGGAATCTGTTCATACTTTGGATGAAACTAAGAAGAATCATTCTGTGACACACTCATTCAGCCATTTGAACATGAGGTCAAGGTGACACATTTCACAGAATCACAAGATTTTGCTATTTGCTACAGTTCCAGTAAACTGAAAGAAGAATGGGGAACCACAGATGCAAGTTTTTTTTCTTCTTGCTCCTTGTCATAATCTCAGATGAGAAAAATTATTAAAGAAAGTACATCATGACCATGCAGCCAAGGTCACACACTTAGCAGATTCTCAAGATTTTGACATTTGCTACAGTTCAGTAAACTGGAAGAAAAATGGAGAACCACAGATGCAAGTATTTTTTGTTCCTTCTTTTCCTTGTCGTAATCTTAGATGAGGAAAATTATTAAAGAAACTACGTCACACATTTTGGTATAAGGGGATTTTTTATCTACCTGTTTTTCTACCTTTCTACAGCAAAATTGGATACATCAGAAGAATTGTTCGTAAATACACAAGTCTCCTTGCAAGCTGGAGTAAAGCCAGACTGCCATTCACAGTCTGCACAAGGCTACCAACCAACTTCTCAGGAGTTTTCCAGCAACTGTTGTTCACAAGCCATATTCCAAGACTCTCCAGACTTCTTTTTACATCTGCTTCTGGTGCTGAAGGCAAATGGAAATTTCATCTGGCGATCGATTTGAGCCAGCACAACAAGTTCATAGCCACACCTAAGTTTAAAATGGAGACAGCCAGATTGGTTAGACTTTGTTTAAAGAAAGACTAGTTTGCTGTCAGTCATGACATGAAGGATGCCTACTTTAACCTCTGTGTGCATCCTTCTTCATGTAAGTACCTCCGGTTCATTTTCTGGGAAATAAAAAGAAGCACACGTGGATTGTTGTGTCACAATGAAACATGCCACAGATCTCTGTCATGGATGCTCATCATGCTTGTTGATTCATTATCAAATAGAGGTCAGATTCTGCACACCAAGTGGTCTCTTCATATGTCTGTTGTTAGTCAGATTTGCATTCTTTGGGTTCATCCGAGGGTTGATCTCTTCCCAACCCGATGGAACAACAAAGTGTCAATCTTTGTATCGTCTGTGCCAAAGTGGAAGCATGGGAAGTGGATGCTCTGTTGATAAGTTGGCATGGGATCTTCTGTTGTGCTTTCACAACTACAGTGCAAATTCCCAGTGTTTGAAAGAATAAGGGGTCTGAACTGCAAGGTAATTCTGGATGCCTCTTCAGATGGACAAATCCTGGATCACTAATCTACCCAATCTTGCAGTAGACATTCCCAGGAAGAGTCTGTCATTTCCCAACTTGTCCAAACAACTGAGAGTGCAAATTTTCCATCCCTACCCAGACAGACTTGTCTTTCATGCATGGACCTTGTCTGGTGAGCCTTGCACAGAAAGAATTTCAAGCCTGCTAACATGTAGAGAATTGCACAATCTTTAAGTCCCTCCACTTTGAAAGCATCTGATGGCAAGTCCCATATCTTTTCATACTGGTAAAAGAACAACTGCATCTTCCTTTTGGGGTTTCAATCCCACAGCAGGCTAATTTTTATTCTCTTACTCTTTGAGGAGAAAGTAATTGGCCCTGATTACAATTGAGGTCTATGATTTTTGGCACAGACACCATGGAAAAACAGACACAGATCATGGTGAGGATCTCTCTGATTTATATTCCAAGTTTGATCTGAGTCAGCCCAAAGTCGCTCATATTGTTCCCCAAGTGGAGTCTTTCATTGTTCTTGCCCGGTGCAACTCCTCTAAGTTTGGACCTTTGTCTAACACCATACTGAAGTTGCTATTTATACCAGATGTGCTTCTGGACTGCCTTGGCATCAGCTTGCAGGCTGAATGAATTTCATGCCCATTTGGTCAACCCTAATGATTTGCAGTTCTGTTCAAATTGTTTGGTTGTTCTTCTTGGTTTGTTGCCAAGAACCATCTACCACCTGCAAGTAGTCAGAAGGTCATCATCCAGTCTCTTTCCTTTTCTGCATTGCTCCAGGATCCTGTTCATGCTTTGAGGTTTTTTCCTTAAACACACTGATAGTCTCCACCATGGCTGTCAGAGACTTTTCTTTCCAATAAAGAGGGAAAGAAGGACAGCTTTGGTCTCATCTTATAAATGGGTGATTTGCTTGTTCTGTGAGATCTTAGGATCACATATGTCTTTTAAATTATCAGTACATGAGATGAGAGCTGTCTCTATGAACAGTGAGGTTTTTGGGAATCTTCAGACTGGCCAACCCTCACAATTTTGGCGTGAATTTCACGACTCAAGATAGCGATTCACGGATTCACGTTGTATGCAGAAAAAATCATGAATTCCGGAAATTTCAATTGGCTTAAATCATGAATAAAATAAATTATATCCCATTAAGTGCAAGTCAAAATAGTAGCAGTTGTCACTCAAACCCATAACATTCCTGTATTGCTAGTTGCGATGTTAGTAGAACTATAATTGTTACAGTTTGCCCTGTAGCAAGCATTGTAAAGTATATAATCTATACAGAAGTTTTACAAATACTTGTGAAGAAAACCAGGGCCCAATCATTGGTTTTTTTTTTTTAAATGGCACATGTACATATTCGTAGCAACTGACATTTTTTAAACAAACGCCAAATGAAGACAGCTTTTTCGAGTGTAGGAATTTTTGAGATATTGAAAGATTAGCATGTATTGTAATTTGCTTAAGTTCATATTTGTCCACGCATGCGCCGACACCACTTATTGTTAATCGTTCGACGTTTCATCTTATGGATTAATACCATTTCATAATTAAGCTACACAACAGTTAAAATGTTTTCACCTCCACTGAAAAGATATGAATTCCACAAGAAGTGAAATATAGATTGGAGTACACCAAAAATTGGCTTTGCATTCAGCCATCAAACATCAATGTACATTGTTTTTTCGTACTGTGTGATGCCGCAAATTTTAGAATTGGGAATGTGCACAGAGGCTCATATCGTTGTTTACAATTTACCTGCCATACATGTACTATATAATAATATTATTATATAGTACATGTATGACAGATAAATTGTAAGCAACTATACGAGCCCCTGTGGGCATGTGGCAGAACGATGTGAAAAAGTACACAGCTCGCAAAAAGCATGTAGATATTGGAATAATGAACACCATCCAGCAGATTTCAGCTCATTAAGCCATCTACTGAAGTCCTGCAAGCCACCAATGCTGAAGCATTGTTTGTGAGTTTTCTTGTTGAATATAACCTGCCTTTTTCAGTTGGAGATCAACAACAGTGACAGTGAAAGAGTATTTCCTGTTGTAAGGAAAATTGACTAACTTTAGTGTCTCCTTAGGTGCAGAAAATTCACAACAATTTTAGTCACCAAGATTAAACAGCAGACAGATAGTGTGAAGTTGGTGTATATCACTAAATTTGGCTGCAAATAAATTTGTATTTGTAATCAGTGTAAATAATGTTTTAGTTTTATTTCGGGATTTTCATATAATGCAGAACTGTGTATGGATTAATATTAACCATATAGGAAGAGTTGATATCTTCCCTTGTTTGAGGTAGGTTTAGGTTTACCTTTCAATGCATCAGATTTGTTTAATTATTAATTTTGTCTGTTTCTCTCATTTTCAGAAATTTGGTGACTACAATTTTGGAGATTACCATATTAATACTGTTCACTTGTCACAGAGATACAGCACAGGACCAGAGGGTTATTACACATGTGCTGGCTCAATTGATCTTCCCTGATTCATGTGACAGATTTCACTTGTCACAGAGATACGGTACAGGACTGGAGGGTTATTACACATGAGCTGGCTCAATTGATCTTCCCTGATTCATGTGACAGATTTCACTTGTCACATTTGCAAGATGCTGTGATGTAAACAGACTCAATCTGATAGCTTTTCAAAAGGGCTTAAACCAACATCATTAAGTTAGACAGATTGTGCAGACTTTTCCTATTTTCAAGAAACATATATTAGACAAACAAGCATAGTTGAGTGTGAAAGCTGTAAAAGACTGCCACAT
This sequence comes from Megalonaias nervosa, assembly GCA_016617855.1. Classification (NCBI taxonomy): domain Eukaryota; kingdom Metazoa; phylum Mollusca; class Bivalvia; order Unionida; family Unionidae; genus Megalonaias; species Megalonaias nervosa. Next base: position 19,498 of record JAECUM010020661.1, on the reverse strand, counting down.
AACATTACAAATACAAAAGTATTTCGTTAATTTTATATGTACTGTATGTGCAGAATGCAACAATAATTTTTCTTGTTATGATTACCAAATATCTTAAGGTACATGGCACAGTTTATTCTTTTAAAAATAAAAGCAATTCATGCATTTTAGCATCTGTCAATATGTATTAATTTATTTGCATTTCATTTGGTATTCCCAATCCAGGGATTTCAGGAATTTATTTACATTCCATTTGGGATTCCCTATCCAGGCATTTTAGCATCTGTCTGTATTTAGGAATTTATTTACATTTCAGTTGGAATTCCCTATCCAGACATTTTAGCATCTGTCTATATGTAGGAATTTATTTACATTTCATTTGAGATTCCCTATCCAGGTATTTCAGGAATTTTTTTACATTTCATTTGAGATTCCCTATCCAGACATTTTAGCATCTGTCTATATGTAGGAATTTATTTACATTTCATTTGGAATCCCCTATCCAGGGATTTTAGCATCTGTCTGTATGTAGGAATTTATTTGCATTTCATTTGCATCTGTCTGTATGTAGGGATTTATTTCCATTTCATTTGGAATTCCCTGTCCAGACATTTTAGCATCTGTCTATATGTAGGAATTTATTTACATTTCATTTGGGATTCCCTATCCAGGGATTTCAGGAATTTATTTACATTTCATTTGGGATTCCCTGTCCAGACATTTTAGCATTTGTCTGTATGTAGGAATTTACTTACATTTCATTTGAGATTCCCTATCCAGACATTTTAGCATTTGTCTACTTGGATTATATTACTGTGATTCAACAAAAGAATGTTGGCACATCAGTACAGTTCAGGCCATTGGTACATTAAAGACTACTGACTGCTACAGGCACATTAACACTGTATTATTTGGAATACCACTAAAGATTATTCAGAACTTTAGTAATTAGGACTTGTGTTGGTAATTCTAGGATTATTTGAGATTTAATTCACAATACTGTAAGTTCTTTTTTTTTAACATTCCCACTTTGTATTCTAGGGAAATTATTTGTTGAATTTTACAAAGCTTGTTGTTTCTTGCTCTTTTCTATGCTTATTTTAAGACCATATAGACATAATAATATGTAGATCGTAATAATATACAGAGAATCATACACAGGTATTTAAGTTATGAGTTTAATCATATTTCCACGAGCTTCTTGCAGGAAGTGACATATAGATTCAGTGATTCAAAAAATCCAGTTTAACATTCATTCTTGCATCTGTCAATGTGTGTTGTTATTTGTCATTGCTAATAGATACCCCACAGTGTGTCAAGTGATCTCTTTATCACTCACTGATAAGGGCATTGCATCTGTCAATGTGTGTTGTTATTTGTCATTGCTAATGGATACCCCATAATGTGTCAAGTGATCTCTTGATCACTCACTGATAAGGGCATTGCATCACTCTGTGCATATTGCTATGTGGCATTGCTAAGAGGCACCTCATAATGTGTTAGGTGATCCTGTTTATCATAAATTGTTAATGAGTTTGCATCTGTAAATGTGTACTGTGGTGTGGCATTGCTAAGTGTTACTGCATAATGTGTCATGTGAATTTTATGGTATGATGCTAAGAAAGGTGAACTTCTTGAGAGTGATATTGGGAAATTTTAACTTGTCTGCTCTTATTGCATTTGAGTTTATGGTGTAGGCTTAATTACGTTTTATCACATGTGACAAGTCATACACTTGTTACATTTATGGTGTAGATTTAATTGCATCTATTTTCACATGTGACTTAAGTCATCCCTTGTCACATTCATGATGTAGTCTTAACAGTGTCTGTTATCACATGTGACAAGTAATCCCTTTGTTACATTTATGGTGTAGTCTTAATTGTCTATTATTACATGAGGCCAGTCATACCCTTGTTAAATTTATCAGCTTGAGCTTGTTAATACCACTGAATTGGTATTTCTAAACATTTTTTGCCAAAAGGCATAGAGACAACATCTCAGATGATTGATAACAAGCAGCATTTCAATTTATTAGCAAGTTTGTTGTTGATCTAATTGTCGAACTTAGGCATGCAGGTATTTCATTATACCAGACTTGTGACTAAACAGGTGTTGGTTGTAATCCTGATCAGCCTAAGTCTGCAACTGTGGTGAATGCTTTGGACAAGGCACTTTACATGAGTTGTCAGGGGCCCCGAGTGGCCGAGTGGTCTAAAGCGCTGTCCGTTACGGATCACTGCCATCTCACCTCTGTCTGCGTGGGTTCGAGTCTCGGATTCGGCCAATGTAGATATGTGAGAAAGCTTGCCAGTAGCTTCTCGTGGGTCGGTGGTTCTTTCCGGGGTTTTCCCGGGTTCTTCCTCCACCATTAATACTGGCCGCCATGTATAGCCTATCGTGTGCTGAAAAATGGCGTTAAGCCCTACAACAACAACAACAACAACAACAACATGAGTTGTCTCCGCAGTAAATAACCTGCTTGCATTACTGTGTCATAAAACAGCAAACCAAACCAAATATTTATTTCCTGAACTTCTTAACCTATCTGGGCCTACACTTTGGGGCTTTTAGATCCAAGGATCAGAGGTTAAAATCACAAGGTGAATTGTTTATTTTCTTTTTACAAGATCACACAGCAGTCCTGTATTCTGGATGTATCTGTTCGTCTTTCCATTCATCTGTCTATCTGGCATTCATTTTCAGAGACACTACTCACTGAACCACATAAATTAGTGGTTAGATGTGAAATTGTTGAAGTACTGCACCTTTCAGTGAAAAATGAGGCACTGTGACCTATATTTACATGGTTTAGTAATTTGTGCTATTTTGGTCAGATCAGTTTATTCTCTAGGTTAGGGTTTATGTTCAGGTCAGTTGACACTTTTGCTTTTAATGTCAAATAAGTTGGTATTTGTTGGTTCAAAAGAAACGAAAACTTTACAGAGATGGTGTCTCACGAATAAAAATGAATTGACAGTATTTATCATTTCCAGTCAGGACATAACACCATTTGCCTGTTTTCTTGTTTTGAATTACTTGTGGAGAGCTTTATGAAAGGTCTATACATATATTTTTATTCCTTTCTTATTAGACAAATTTAACAGAGGAGATTAAACATCCTTGCTGCAGATACTTGCTTATAAGTCGAGTCCGCTTCAAAGACCCAGAGCTGACATTGCATAATGCACTAGCAGATCTGGGTCTGTTTAGATTGTTAATAGTAGCCAGTTGAACAAACAACATAGACCCTGTTTTGCTACTCATTATGCAATGGCAGAACTGGGTCTGTGTTTTTTGCAGTTGGAACTGACATATAAATGAGTATATGCAGTACCAATGCTGTGTGGGCTGTTACAACTAAGTAACAGAAAGCAGCAAAACCAACAAGTTTAGCCAAATCAACAAATAATTTAATTCTCTAAGTTACAAAGTAAAAATTTAAGAAGAACTTTACAGTATTTTGAATTAAATCCCAAATAATCCCAAATGGTATATCACAAGTCCAAGAATATATAAAATTATGAACGAATTCCAAGTCTTGAATGTGCTAATGTAGCAATAGTCTTCATGTATCCCAATTATATAATCCAGAATTCCAAAGCAGTGATTTAGTCCTAAATGTCAGTGAGCAATTTGTAATTCCAATGAATACCAAAATAATATAAAAACATTGTATGTCATTAATATATGTTTGAAATAAGTCAGTATTAACATTTGCAGTAAAATCAGATGATCTATAACAAAATATCATTTTCATTGCTTGTTTGCACAATGGTTTCTTCTAAATCTAATATCAAATCATTTTTCTTTTCAAATAACTATAGAATTTCACCAAACATACATAATTTATTCCTCTGTACTCTTTTTAAAATCTTACATATAAACATCTACATGTTTGTGTGTCCTGGATGCCAAACAAAAGGCTGTGAGTTTGAAACTCAAAGAGGCATCCAGAAATTTTTAAAACTTTTTTTGTATTTTTATGTTCAAACTTTCTTTTAAACTTGCTCATCCCAATTTTTTAAAAATACTTTATCACTCCTGTCCTAGAATGGGCAGTAGCTAGTTAATTATAAATTGACAAGAAGAAGGCATAATACCTTGAAAATATGTAATACCTTAATTGAATGGCATTTCTGATAAAGTCTGGTAGCGAAGTTTTATTTCATCAGGTCCCCAAACAAATCTTGGAGGCTGATAATAAATGTTAATTCTTGCTTATGGTATATTTTTATGTCCTTGGTGACACATTTTGTTTTAAAAGTCTGATGTGCTAACAGCATGACACAATATAGTTTAAAAAAGCACTTGAGGGATTGGTACTGTCTACAGTACAGACCTGGTGCAATCGATGAATTATAGAGCTTTTGATGAGATAAACATTCACACACTTTTTTTTTGTCTTGTACTTTACGGCTATAAAGTTTTTAAACAATTGGGAATACACAGTGACCAAACAAATTGAACGGGAATTAAGAACTACTTATATGCAAAGTCCAGCATGTAAATTTGGCCAATGGTCATTTGATTATTTTTAGTGTGTGTGTGATTTAGATTATTAATATAGCTTTAACAATTTTTGTCATATCGCTGCGATATCTGCGTTGTGGCAGTTAATAGTGATGTCTGGCACTGGGGCATCGTGCCACCGACATGTAGCATGATGTCCTACCCAGCCACATTATTCTGACACTATTCAAAATCTCCCTTGAAACTTGGTACACATATTTGACTTCCAATACCATTCAAAATTTCCTCTTGAAACTTGGTACACATATATGACTTCCAGTACCATTCAAAATTTCCCTTGAAACTTGGTACACATATTTGACTTCCAATACCATTCAAAATTTCCCTTGAAACTTGGTACACATATTTGACTTCCAAAACCATTCAAAGTTTTCTTTCAAAACTTGATACACATATTTGACTTCCAAAACTGTTCAAAATTTTCCCTTGAAACCAGATACACATATTTGACTGTTGGTCCAGACATGCCTTGTTTATTAACAGTTCTACTGTTACAATATTTTTCATGTTTTTTAAATCAATTTGTCCATCAATCCATCCATTTTATCCAGGCAAAAGTCCAATAATATTTTAAATATCTCTATGAAATTTTTTATACTTATTAGACTAGTACTGAGCTTTTACTTTTCACAATTCTTTATTGTCAATATTTTTATGTTTTCATCTTTTTGTTTGTTTATTTATCCATCCATTCATCCATGCACCATTCACGCTTTCATTTTCAGCATAGTTCAGAACAAATCCGTTTAAGATATCTTTATGAAACTTAGTACACATACTATACAAGTGGTGCCATTTGCTGTACATAATTCTTCATTCTGAATATTTCTACCATTTTTATCTGTTCATCCATCCTTCAATCCATCGTTCACGCTTTTGTTTCAATGAGCATGTCTCTAGACCTATTCAGAATATATCTTTGAAACAAGGTATGTATATTAGCCTTGTGATCAAGACATGTCCATCGATCTAAACTTTGGTTTTTGGAGCAAAACTTTAATACCTTATATGATATCTCTTGTGAAATTTGGTATGCATATTAGAATAGAAGTGTGGATGTGCTTTTGTATTTCACAGTTTAAAATTTCAATATTTTTCACGTTTTCATTTATCAGTTGATCCATCCTTCCCTCCATCCATCCATCCATCCATCCATTGTTCAACTCGATTCCAGACCATAACTATATTGCTATTTAAGCTATTTCAATAAAATTTTGTACTCATATTATAATAGTAGTCCAGACATGCCTTTTCCCATTCCTGGTTCTTCAGTTTCATTATTTATAATATCTTTGTACACTTGTCTGTTCATCCAACCATCATTCATACTTTCATTTACAGAGCAAAACTGGTGATGTCTATCACTTCCGGCATTCTTTGTAAATAAAAATGCCTCATTCAAAACCTTTGACAAATCATAACCCAGATCAGGGTTGGGCATGGGGGAGCCTCAGGAGGGTCACCAGAAGAAAATTTTTAAATCATTTCATAAGCCTGTGGGTTGTGAGGTTTTGTTGATAGCCAGTTTAGTGTAGCAGCAAAAAGAAAAGGATGGGAACCACTGGCATAAAATGTAAATATAAGTTTTGAGACTCAACCGTCTGACACAAATCAGAAATCTTGGATTAAAAAATGTCCACTGAGATGCAGAAATGGTACACAAAGTCTTCTAGCTTGAAATGGTACAAAAAGTCATCTAGCTAGAAATGATATAGTCATGTAGCTAAAAATGGTACAGAAAGCCAGTCGACTGAGATACAGAAATGGTACAAAAAGTCATCTAGCTAGAAATGTACATAGTCATCTAGCTAGAAATGTTACACAGTCATCTAGCTAAAAATGGTTTAGTCATTGGCTAGAAATGGTACACAAAGCCAGACCACTGAGATACAGAAATGGTACACAACCATCTAGCTAGAAATGGTGCAGCTAGCTAGAAATGGCACAAAAAGTCACTAGCAAGAAATTGTACACAATCATCTAACTAGAAATGGTATAGAAAGTCATGTAGCTGGAAATTCTACACAGTCATCTAGCTAGAAACGGTACACAAAGTAATCTAGCTAAGAACTAGGATGAGTTTGATAATCAGCAAATATGATCAGATAATGAACTGACCTGTTTTCAGATGAGTCAGCAACTCCAAATTGTTTCTATATTATCCTCAAATGGGATCTGCTTCTTTAAAAAAAACATATCAACACCATAAAAGCCCTAATTTAGTCCTTACTACAGCTTCAGTTGCATCGTTTACAGCATAGAATATTATAATTGTCCTATACTGATTTTTTTTCTTGAAAGGCTTTTGCCATCACAGCCAATTTTCTTTTAGCTTCATGTGGAGTTTGTATCTGTGCAAGAGTGGCACCATACATATAATACTGTAATACATATATATAATATTGTAATACATATATATAATACTGTAATACATACATATAATACTGTAATACATATATATAATACTGTAATACATACATATAATACTGTAATACATATATATAATACTGTAATACATATAATACTGTAATACATACATATAATACTGTAATACATACATATGATACTGTAATACATACATATAATACTGTAATACATACATATGATACTGTAATACATACATATAATACTGTAATACATACATATGATACTGTAATACATACATATAATACTGTAATAAACCTAGGGTATGAACCATTTATATTTACATCTCTGTTTATAGCATGGCTAGACTTTGATCATTATTTGTTTATTATGGAGAGTCAGTGTTAGATATTTATCAACCCGAGTAATTAGTCAATTTTTACATGTAATTGTGATAATGTACAGTATTCACAACACTTTATGACAGCATGGATTAGTTTGTAAAATGGCCCTCCCAAATTCCTTAATATAGGAAATTCTCAGGATACTTTTAGGTATATCTGTTAGTTTGAGATAGGAATAATTCTTTGTATTAAGTATCCTGGTCATGTTTTATATTGCATTTACTGATAAGTCATACAAATGTGAAATTAGAGAAAATCATGCAAGTGTGAAATTAGAGTTTCTTGATGTTCAGTCTTTAGATGATTAGAAAATAAATCACTTGCTGTTTTTCGCGCTTTAAAGAACCTATCAGTTGACAACTACTGTTTTTGATGAGGTCTTTGGAAATAGGAGAAAACAGTGGGCCTCAAGTCAGACTGATGTAGATGTTTGATTTTCTCCGTAGTGTGACCCCTCTGCATGTAACAATAAAAATTCTTCTACATTTGCTTTCTTCGGCTACAAGTATGCAGCGTTCCACCTTCTGCATATAAAATTTGAATTTATAAAAAATTACCTTTATTGAGGGGGATAATATGATATATAATATTTTGGCACTGGTAAGGGACTAACTATTTAATGGGGCGGGGGGGGCGGAACTTTGGGGGTGGGGGTTTCGATCATCGGGTTTGACTGTATAGAGCTTAATGAAATTCGATTAAAATTATCTTGGCGTGAATATTTTTCACATTGATAGAAATGATGCTTGATTTGCCCTAAAATATTGCCCTCTGTAAATAAAAATAGAAAGAAATTAGTTATAATAGAAAATTCTTGTAATGTCTTTTCCCCCAAGACCTTTCACAAGAATCTGGCCAAGTGTGACAGAATGCAGCATGGCATAAAATCTCTCAAGTCTGTTCAAAATGATATCGATATGAATGTTACTAAAATAGAATAACTTTTTACAACTTTTTCTCCAAAACGGTTGCATAGAATTTTGGCAGTCCTGACTGAAAGCATCCTCGCACGAAGATACTTCAGATTTATATAAATTATGAAATTATGTCATCAAATATGACATCCCATGCTAGAAAAAAAAAAAAAAAAAAAAAAACATTTAAGGGACTTCTTTTCAAAAATCGGTTGACTAATTTAGACCAAATGTGACAGAAAGCATCCGGTCATAAGTGCCTTTCAGATTTGTAAAGATAATGCCACTCTGCCAATAAAAATTGAAAGAAGCCATTCACATAACTTTCGAAAAGAATTTGACTAACTTCATCACAAAGAATCCTGTTGTTTGGGCCTTTCATTCTTGGAATCCTGTGGTTTGTGGGTTATTCACATGGCAGATAGCATCACAGCAGGGAGTTTCAGCGCCAAGACATATATTCACAGCGTTTCAGGATAAAGTCAGAGTAGGTTCACAAGAACGAAACCCAATGGTGTTTGACACACTCGGGATTAGTGAACTTTCTATGAGAATAAATGGACATCAAGAACCACCCGAGAAAGTGCTTGTGAATTTCAACTACAATCGTGTTGCACGTGCGTATCATCGATTGATGACATTCATGGGGCATGATCAGAATGTTGATCCTGGTTTGCAGATATCACAGCGGGACTTCACAACGCTATATATTTTTCACTGGAACACCTCGAGTTTTTTAGGCATTCGGTATATTTCCGTTTCTAGCGGCGTTACCAGCGATATTTTCATCTTCGGTTCCAGCCGTTGCAAAAGCAGCTGCACTTGGTGCTATTGGAACAGCTGCCGGCATGGCACTGAAAAAAGCAACAGGACACGGAGTGTCCCGACACGGCATAAACACCTCCAAAAAAGGGATAGGTCTAAGATTACCAGGAACGCAGTATGGTCAAGGTCTGAGACTGTCGGGGACGCTTCGTTAAAGTTTCCTGTGTCCAATTTTGATTTACTTGATGCTGCTCGGCAATTAAAAGTAAACAAAATTCAGAGGTGTTTTCATGCATGATCAATTACCGGGAAAACCAAACCGTGTTGCAACCGGTATCATTAATCTCGATGGACGTTCTGGTCCAGGTACTAATTTGGTTGCATACGCGGTTGATCCACGTGGAGTTGTTTTTTCTCGATTCGTATGGATTGGCGCCACCAAAGGAATTTTTACAGTATACCAATACATGTATAGCATTCCACCGATCTGGTATTCAACATTACCAACAGAGACAATAATGGATCCACCAATATGCGGTCCAGAATTACTTGCTGTAATTAACTCCGTGTCAAGGTCATCAGTGCCTCCTCATAAAGTTGTGCATGAGTATACCGCCCGTCGTTTGAAACAGGTTAATAGTCTATAATGGTAGATATTTACGGAAGATCTGCTAGCGGAAAGGCCCAGGGTGAGATTGATTTATCCAACTTGCTGATCTTTTGCGTCTCGCTGATGTAAAATTAAAAACTCGGAGGAATCAGTTCTAACAATCATGGTGAGATTACTGAACTTATTAGAAGAATAGGAGATGTAATGTATGGCGATCTCAACATGATTAGAAATACAATTACCAATGTGAGAGTACCAAAATCAGACGATGATGTGGCAACAAAAAATACGTGGACAACAATAGCACTACGATCAGAACTGAGATCAGTAAATATGTTGCTAAAGCCGGTGATGCAATGACTGGCGATCTCAACATGAGCGGAAATAGCATTGCTAATTTGAGAGAACCAGAATCAAACGATGACGCTGCAACGAAGAAATACGTGGACAAAAGCAGCATCCCGATGATGACCTCGTTAATGATAATCAGTGATGGAATGACCACGTTCAGATCTAAATAGACTACTCATGTAACCGCGTTTGCAAATTTTCCTAGAAACATAAATAGAACCCTAGATAATTTCTTTGGAAATCCAACGGTTATCAAAACCAAGCTCTCTGAAATTCATATACAACTTGTTGATCTAGTCAACGTTAAAACAACAATCGAAAGTATTAACAATGAGCTCACCAACATCAACTCAAGAATCAATTCGATAAACAATGAACTCGATAAAATCAAAAAGATTGCCGATGGTGTAATTCGCATAACTCCGCTCATCACCATGGTATACACAGTAGCGTGTGGATCGGGAACATGGACAAAAAAAACAAAACACAAATCCATCAGACATCGCGCCGAGGTTACTGGGGTGTACAGGTTATCCATGTTTAGCATTGTGCAATTCAGGATAGTTCCATTCTTTCCTGCGCGCCATGGCGCCCAAAGTTCTTCTTCCGGAACTATGGCATTAGTGATTGAACAGAATACTGAGGCAATATTCATATTGGAATCAGAGGATAATACCTTAACTGTGGATTACTGGTGGTGTCTGGATTTCGTCGCGAAGTTATCTTAATTGGCAATTTAGTATATACCATAATGAATCCCACACAATCCTTTCGGTATAATCAAGCGTGTGCGTGGAAGGCATCGCTGGAAGAAATCATCAACGAGCACATGACAAAACAAAAAAATATCGCAGAAGATTAATCGTCATCGACAATATTGTATACGCGGTTTCCTCGATGGTCGCTGCAACAACTACGTCAATCGGTACATTATTAACGCCGCACGTGATACCGCCAGTGGTTGGAATCGGTGTCTCTGTTGTTGTTGGTGTTGCTGGTATACTCAATATTATCACAAAAAATTATCTACTTGTATCGGTAAAAAATTGCACGAGCACACAGAAATAACTTACGCTGCGACATATGCGTTCATAAATATATCATCGATATTGTCAGCGAGGTTAAACGACGGTGCAATATCAGAGAATGAATTTGATACAATTAGGGATATTTATTATCGCTATCACAAGAACTCAAACTTGCCAACGCCACATTCAGAATATGCCGTATAGATAACGATGACCACGGAAATAAGCACACAACTGAAACAGATCATTGCTAACACAACGCCGCCGACGACCACAATGATATCAGCGACGTCAACACAGCCATAATTCTATATTGGTTTTCCAACTCCGATAAGAGATCCCAATGATCCGACACTTTAAATCGCACTGGCACAATTACGACTTTATTATTGTTGGCCAAATATCAGAGAAAAATCATTTGGTAGATTGACTCTAATAATTCACTGGTATTCTCACATAAAACCACCACTGCAGGAACTGCCGAGCCGGTCCCAATCTGGGAAGTCGTTACCATACCAACAGGATCATATCAAATCGAACAAATCAATGACGAACTTCAGCGCAGAATTAAATCAATAACAGGAAAAGAATCAAAGATCGCTATCAAGGTACACGAGCCAAAGCTGAGCACCGCGATTGAAATATCGACGCCAGATTACGCCGTTGACATATACAAGTCGTCGATCAGAACTGTGCTGGGGTGGCCGCTAATTTACACTGGACCACCACAACTAGCGCGATCTGATTATTTATCAAACAGACTAGCATTCAGAAAAATAAGTTTTATAATAGAGATGGAAGAGTGTCTGTAGATAAAGCGAAATATTGATGCCACGATCAATGGTTAACTTCTGAAGATCATTCCGTAAGAATAATTACCGGAAATGACGAGAAAACATACCATTCATGGGCTTATATTGAAGCAACAGCGTCAGAAACACAATTAATAGAAGAGTACAAGAAAAGGGACTTCTAGCAAATATCTGGCCGAAGAAATGGGGTATGAATATGAATATGCACAAAAATATCTAAGAAAAAATACTTGAAAAGTATATACAAGAATATCTAAATGATGATCTTAAAAATAAATCATTAATGTGATAGAACACATGAACATAGTGAAATCTGATACAGAATTCAATCACAATTCTTTGTTAGAAACAGTAATTCAACTTGGTGATAGAATGATTAGAAGAGGAGGATTATTTTACAAAATAAATTTCTTGATTATTTTAAGATGGCTGCAGACTAATTGCGTACGTTCAAAATACCAGGGTTGGATTTTGATAAAATGCAGCGGGATCTTGAAGCTATAATTGACGAATATTTTCCAAAAATCTCTGCGGTATGGGGCAAAATAAGAGGCCCTCGAGATATTCTCCGACATAATAACGATCCAACAGGTGGTGGCCGTCATGTAACGCCGAGCATTGTCAATGTCACATCGAATATTTCTGTATTCTAATCTGTGACTCAGTCTACGGTAGCTATACCGCATCTGGGCAAGCATTACAAGGGCAGGCCCAGCAGGGGTATGTTCTTTAAGCTTTTCTCCAGATGCCCAGCCGGGTCTTTTGATTGTGTTGGTGCCAACTAATCCTGTTTATTTATGATGTCATAAACCATCGCTGTCACGAATACGTTTTCCTTCTAGCCGACCAAGACGGTAATTTATTGGACACACGTGGTGAAGAATTACCTTAAAGTTTGCATGTGCGTCACAGGCAATGAGGCCACACCATGATGAAAAAATTAACAAAAAAAAAAAAAAAAAAAAAAAAATTTAATGACAAGCATTTTTTGTAGTTAATTTTTTTTTTGGTCTTTTATGCTGTTACTCCTTGGGGAATGCTTCTCATTCTGCGGGAACCTCAGTAGATTCCAATACAAGATTTTTTTTTAGCTATCTCGTACGTGTACGTACAGCCGCTTGAGTTACTGAGCGCAACGCTGCACGTTCAGGACAGATCTCGTGAATGGGTTGCGAGACTACCTCATGTGGTGGCCGCGTTAAACAACGACGTCACGAGTGGAATTAACATAAAACCTGTCAATGCAATTGCGAGAAAACGCATACTACGACGAAAATCACCAGATCAGCTACAACAACCAGTGTTGGGTAGTAAAGTGACAGTGAAGTATTTATATGAACCTGGTGAACTTGAGGGTTGGTGCAGCAAGAGCAACTGATCCCGTGTGGAGTGTAACAACGCATACAGTTTCCAGCGTGGTAAGATCTACTGTGCAGCCACCAATCTATGGATTTGATTCAATAGCTCGTCAATCTGGATTTGTACGTTAACAATTACAGGTAATTTCTGAAATTACCCAGTTACCACCAGATTGGATACGCGCCAACAAAAAACGCTAACGAGAGTCACACGCTCTGAGGAACGGAGCTCCTGTACGTCTGGTACATTCAAATCATGTCAGAGAGGCATTTTCGCGTGTGTGGCTGAGACTACTATCGATTCTGTCCACGGTAAACTGTCTTACGTCATTAGGAAACTATTGCCACAACATTACTGTGTTACAGCAGACGCAGTGATTATTTTGTCGTTTTAGAGTCATGACAAATTCCACATCCAGATCAAACTTGCGTAATATTTTTTTGTCATCTCGATCATAACCAGCTAATGTTTCTCTTCACCGCGTTGATAATTCCTGGTGACGCTGTTGGCAGCTGAAACACGTAAACAACCCTGTGTAACTGAGATATCTTTTTTACTCGAGACACAACCAGATAAACTAAATTTGACCATTCGATGCGATCATCGACAATCTAGATATTGGTATCTGATATTGTTAATCCCTGAGACTAATGAATTGTTATCGCATATCCCAGAGTCCAGCACATTGGGTTTATCGACAACGCCTTTTGTACAGCCTCTACTCCGACCTCGACGATATGATTAAGAACGAGTTTTTCTTTTTGGCAAACTCCGTTTGCTACCAGAATATCAACAAGTATATTTTGTTTGCATGTATCTGTTGGTCGATGACATAATGGAACTAGTTGATCAGGAAATTTTTCTTTGTGAAACTCAAATAATTTACGCTGAAGTGAATCACGGACTTTTTTCCTGGATACAACTATTAGATCATTAGGGCGCTATAAGTTCCAGAAATCTGACATTGGAGTCTTTAAAAGTACGGTGCGCAGTATTTCACACTGAACATTGTCAGGATGGAATCTGATTAAGGATTTTAGTTGTCGTAGTTGTTCATCCTGTGATCGATGGTCATACAAAACTTCTTCATAGTAGCTAACATAGCTGATCAACCATTCGTGTGGTGATTCACCTGTAAACAGCGGAGTCTGTCCATGATCGCCACACATGATAACTGCAGTTGAGTTTGTTAATAACCAATCAAGAAATGTCTGTAATGTTTCTTTGGATACTGTACAAACCTCATCAATGATAATTATTCTCGGCATATATTTCTCACCCATTCGTTCGTGTGTCCATGCATCATCTCGCCATCTAAAGAAACTATGATACGTGCATGCGCTGACACCACGTTGTCTCATCTCTGGCAAGCCGGTGAGTTGGTGTCAACACAATCAGAGGTTTTAAATAATTCTATCTCACGTGTTGTTTTACCAGAACCACCTGGACCATTCAGATTGACCGTGCTATGTCTCATGATTGGATCGTTTACTGACGGTGATGCTGAAATCTGTGATAAATTATCGTTGCGATGATAAATATCTGGTGCTTTATCGTCGGCTGAGTGGGCATAATTGTCTATTTGTTCGTGTTTTATTCTCAACGACTCCCAAACGGCATCGCTGGCATTATCGATAAATGGTTTCACAAGATCCATTTTACAATGACTAATAAACAAAGAATCCGTGGTGACTCTAACTACGTCATTAGGAAATCTGTTGATCATCGATAATAGGTTTACTGACGAGTAGGTGAGGATTGATGATCTCAAATGAGTAAACTGAGGAGAATTGCCGTCGAAGTAGCTAATGATCGTGCCAATAATTATTCCATCTCGTGTTGTTGCATTTCTCCGTGACACAAATATACCTATTGCCGCTGTGTCCTTGATGACAAAATCTAATTCTGCTGGATCCATAATTAATCTTGTACAACGACGTGATGAACACTGAGTAAATTTACCAATAATTTTTCTGCGTATTTCTTTGTCATCTTGCGGTAACCAAACTTGTTTTTGTTGTTTGTACGAAATTATCGCAGAGGTTACCGTTAACGATGTTAAAATCTTAGTGTCTAACGTACATCGTAATAACAATGTTGGAACCCAACCACGCTGCTTTTCTGCGCGCAGTCGTTGAGATTGACAGTAGTATCCGGTTTATTAAAGTGTCTACCAAACCAAATTGTTATAACTGGATGAATACTCTCTGAAAACTCGAATGATTCAATCTCCGCAAATCCAGTAAGATCGATATTTGGTAGTGGCCCGTTTATTGCAGTTCGTGTGTTGGGTGCCCGAATCGTTCAAAATAACGGTAACACTCGCCAAGTTCAAGAAAAACCGCCGGATAAGGAGTTACATTGTCAACGGAAATCATATTGAATGACCAAATTCGACATAAGACTGTGATACATCATCGAGAAATTAATTTGAAGTTTGGTCGCCATGATTGTTTTGTTGTTGTTGTTGTTGGGTTATATGCACAAAAACAGATGACGCCGTAAAACAGATTTTAAG
The DNA here is from genome assembly GCA_016617855.1 of Megalonaias nervosa. Classification (NCBI taxonomy): domain Eukaryota; kingdom Metazoa; phylum Mollusca; class Bivalvia; order Unionida; family Unionidae; genus Megalonaias; species Megalonaias nervosa. The sequence continues at coordinate 3,861 of JAECUM010020661.1, read as the reverse complement.
AAATTCATCGTTGTCTATTTATATTTTTTCCAAAATCTGTTTCTAAACCTATTACAGCTGCTGCAAAATATTTTCATATTCATAAATATTCAGTGCAGCTTGTCGCAAATTGTGCAATTAACTCAGCTACATCAAAATTACTTAATCAAAAAATAAAATGTCAGTATATCCAGTAACTTTATATATTGTTTTCCCAACTATAATGAATTGCCTGGTCTCAATTATACTAACAGTTTAGGCATTGCCCTGGTCACGTGTTTGCGCTAAAAATACCTATGCACTATTAAAAACACGCAGGGTTTCCAAGCTATATATAGATTGCCTGGTCACGTGATTTGAATGAGCTATAACTCGCTGCAATTTACACAGCCAAAAATCGATTATTATACACTCTGTGGAGAAATATACCCGTTACATTAAATATAAATAAATTATGTGATCTGAATACGTGTGTATGTTTAATGTAATATCTGTCTGTTCAGTAAGCGTATGCTCATATAAATCATTTTATCGTATATTTTTTAAGCGAGACAGTGGCCGAAGTGGTAAGAGCGTACAGACAAACTTTCGAGAGACTAATGGAAAACTACTTCATGGATTCGAGTCCAAAAAACAAAAACGTGATATAGACATATTGTCAGCGTAGGCGATAAATGCTATTATAGTGAGGGGTGAAACCCGCGACGCATCGAAAAAAACGAGATATACTTAAATGGGTAATTGTAAACATGTAAAAACTAACCAGGTACAGCTTACCAGCCCCCTCCCCCGCCCCAAAAAGGACGTTCATTTTAAAGCGCCCGTGGTTCACTTGTGGGGGTAGTGCTTGATTATAAATTAACAAACTAAAATTCAGCCTGGACAGCCCTCTGAATCTCTAAAATTTCTTTTCGCACTTAGCGATTCACTAGAGGGTGTGTTCACTCACAATGGGAAAAGAAAAATGGGAAAAGAAAAAGCATCTGAATCTCTAAACGATCCAACAATTGCAATGGAAAAAGAAAAATATAACAATTACCCAAGATTTAAGAGATATCCAACGTCATTTAACCTGGTCGCGGAAACTTCCTTTTGCTATTTTATTTTTAGGTCAGATAAATTTGCCGGCCGCCATATTTTTTTCGGTTTACCCTCCCCTCCCCCCCTCCCCCCAACTCGGTAGTGCACTCATGTATACCAGCCTCGGATTGGCCTTTGGATAGTTTAAGGAATCAACACTACTTGGCTAAAACAACATATTCTTTTTAGCCCCCATTTTGCAAAACGGGGCTTTGATGAGAGGATCTCCCAAAAACTCGGCCGCCATTTTTTGGGGGTCAGTACCCAACCCCTCATCCTCCCTCTTGCTGCTCCTTTGCTATTGTCCCACCTGCGTAATAATGGTAAGTGGGATCACCTTAACTCCAAACGCTCTGTTTTGGTCTTTGCTATGCAATTATGATCAGATATGGTAATCATTTTTTTTAGTCAGCGGCGTCAGTGGGATAGGGTTGTAGGTGGGGGAATACAGTTGGTGCAACATTTTTTGTCTATATATATATATATATATATATATATATATATATATATATATATATATATATATATACACACACACACACACACACACACACACAAATTGCTCCCACCCTTTCTCGAATTCGAAAACCCTCCAATCTCCAGCCCCTTGGGAACGGACTTAAAATCCGTTGTGCACAGCTCCAAACCACCCCCGATCATATTTCAAAATTTGAAGTTTTTTAATTTAAACGAAGGTTTAAGAGCATTACGTATTTTATGGACATACAGATTGACGGACAGGGCCGACAAGGGGGGGGGGAAGGCAGCCGGGAATATTTCCCCGGCTGAACAACACTTTTTAATTTTATAGAAGAAAAAAGTTTTGTTTGAACAAGAACTAGGAGAGGACCGGGTGTTTCTTACCCCAGGGCCCGTGATCGCTCTCTACGGCCCTGTGGACGGACGGATGGATGTGATCACATAACCTACACCTTTTTATGTTTTCGAAATTCTTGGGTATAATACTATACACATGAAGATTACTTACTACCAAGAACGAATTTCATATTTACAGCTTGATATCTCGAACAGAGTTTGGCAGAAGTTTTCACATAAGTATACACTAGAAGCTGACTGGATTGGGGTTTTTTGTGCAGGATATACTATTATTATTTTAATAAGAAGAATACATCATGGGATACGCCATCAGAACGTTTATTTTATTAAACAGTTGGATTTTTAATAGAATTATCAAAAAAGTCGCCAGTGTTGACTAATGCCATTCATACAAACAGACAAAAGGTAGACTGAAGTCAAAGCCATCTCAGTGAATAGATAGACTCTTAAATAGACGCGATGGCGAAAATACCGCAATTCAATTTCATAATAATTATTCATAATATGTTTACTCCACCGTTTTTCAGACCATAAGATTGCTTTACGCTTATACTCGAATAGCTCTAAATACTTATTAGACGTTTTTAGAGCCTTCATTATTTTGTTTTCCTTACTACGCTATCAATTTATTATATTAATTAGTTTCTCTTCTGTTCACGCCACTACAAGCATCTCAAAATTTTTCAGACAATAAAGCCCGCACAAGACCCCGTGGCAAGTAAATTGATCTTCTTGTTCAATCTAATTTTAAAGAAAGATATGTTATTTATTAATTTTCCTTGAAAAAAGTGACACGCTGAATAATCATTTTTCTCTATCGTTCATAATATATTATATTTCCAATTTGATAACCCGTTTACTTTTCTATCTTTAATTACATCTGGATCTCATATTCTTTCTGAAATTTAATCTGCTTCTTTTGATACTTCCTCTGGTGCTGTTCTCAAGTGGTGCATACAAGTAATCCGGTCAATGGACTCCTTCAGCACAAGTTTACCACATGGACAAGAAGACATTGTATGTGAAATCAGTAGCGGTTCTATATTGTTTATCGTTAAATCTATCATATATATCTCACAAAATAACATTTTAAACTAAACATTTGTTCAGAAACCCAATGCTGCCGAGAAGAAAACAGACAGGTCTGTTAAACGTCAATAAAACTTCATGATAATGTACCCCATCCTATTTAAGAAAATTTAAGATACAAGTTACAGGCAAGAAATGTGGACGCTTACTACATCGCTACTATTCGTTTGACGATAGTAGTATAGTGGGTTACCGTAGCGACAATGGGAATTAGCATTACAGACCCCCCCTGGGCCAGTATAGCGACAAGAAAGTAGGTCAACACCCTGGGCCAGTATAGCGACAAGAAGTAGGTCAACACCCTGGGCCAGTATAGCGACAAGAAGTAGGTCAACACCCTGGGCCTGTATAGCGACAATGGAAATTTTGTAGAGCGGTGACTAGGAGACTGTGGGTTTGTAGAGCGATAAGCGACAGGTGGCATGACGTCACACTGGTAACAATGTAGCAAAAAGAGAAGCACTGTGACGTCAAGCTACCTGAGAGAGGGCTATAGACAAACACGAATCAAGAGCGTTCGTGTTTCTTTTAGTAGAGGAAGGGTTTTATATATATTCGTTTAGGGGGAGACCAAATGAAAATTAAGATCTTTTCGAGGTATTGGAAGTGGCCCTGAAAAGGGCCGTTGTTTGTTATGTGATGTTAACACTATTCTGTTAACATACAGTACATCGCATAGGTCTTCTTATCTTCCTCAAATTTCTCAAAGTTTGTCTTAAGCTGTGTCTCACTTCTGGTCCGTAGATGAGAGTCCGCTTAAGACAGCCTTGTCTTTCCACATAACATCTTCTTTTCCAAAGAGTGGCACCGGTGATCCGGATGACAGCCCATTTTGTTTTCACATACATGGGTAAGTCTGTACGGAACAGCATTGAG
>JAECUM010020660.1:0-51141 GCA_016617855.1 Megalonaias nervosa | reverse complement strand
AAGGTTAATCAGACTTCAGCCAGATCAAATACAATGCGAGATACTGCGTAAAGTGATTGCAGAAACTTCTATGAATGAATTTTGGACTTTATGGAGACCTGCTGATTTGATAGTCGCAAGTAGAAAGATAGTTCGTGATGAACTGCAAAAGAAATTATTTACGTTACATAAAGAAAAAGTTTCCGGATCTACCCGTACCTCTGTGTTATCGCCCATCAGATACTCGACGACAAAATATTGAAGTTGAAATACCAGGTGTCTTGGTTCCACCGAGGGTACAGAATCTTGTCTTGAACGATATCGTGTTGGTTGCTGTTGATGTTGTTGAGAACGCGTTGAACATGGATAAATCGCCATGGATATTAGGATACACTACAACAATTCACTCGTCGCAGGGATTAACTATAACTGATACTAGAATCTGGATTGTAGATGATCGTATTGAATGGTCAAATTTAGTTTATCTCGTCGTATCTCGAGTCAGGAAAATATCGCAACTGCGTAGGGTTATTGTAGATTACGTAATAACTGAAGAAATCACTAACAATATCGATATCAATAAAAAATTAGTCAGTTATAAACAGTGTGACAAAAAAATAAACGTGACTTTGATCTTGATGCTGAATTTATTATAACATTAAGACAACAACAAAATAATCATTGCGCAAGTTGCAACTGTAATATGTCATGGCAGCATTCAAATAATAATCCAAGACAATTTACCGTAGACAGAATTAATAGTGATCTCGGTCATATACGTGATAATGTGATGTTGACCTGTCTTGAGTGTAATCGACGTCGAGGCTCTGGACGTTTACAAAATTGAACGTGGTGGTAATTGCGTATTCTCAGGAATTACTTGTAATTGTTCACGTACAAATCCACTTTGAGGGGCTGTAGAATCTAGTCTGTATATTGGAGGTCTACCAGTGGATCTAACCACGCTAGAAATTTTATGTGTAGTCACGCTCCAGATAGGATCGGTTGCTCTTTTTTTACCGCCTTCAAGTTCGCCAGGTTCATATAAATATCTAACTGTAACATTACCTAATACTGGTTGAGAGAAAGATTCATGTCGTTGTCCGTAGACATTGCTACGGGGTATATATTTTTTTTTGATCGCATTAGAAGGTTTCATGGAAGTTGCACGAGTAATTTCATTATTCAACGCAGCTATCACACTCGGTAATCTTGCAACCCATTCACGAGATCTATCCTTGAGGTCAGTAGATATTTCCTTTTGCATATTGGTATCCAAATAACCGCTCAGCAAGTGTTCTATTAAATCGTTCAACGATTGCCTGATCACGATGAATTTCAGTATGTTCTCGTCTAATTTTAACGTTATGTTTCTTCATCAACGATGATAGCTCCAAGAAATTCTTTACCAGGATCAACTTGTAATAACCGTGGCCATCGTAGACCACCACGTTGATAAATGTGCTCAAACGCAGATGCAACTTCAGATGCTGTCTTTGTTGATAATGGCTCCGCTTCTTTATATCTACTCGCAACATCAACGACAGTTAACGCATATCTATACGTGTATTGACGTCTATGTGTTTTAATGGTATCGTGTGGTAAAAACAAAATATCTGCTTGATGAACTTCATTAGGAACGCTAACATCAAAATGCGCATACTGAATTCTTTTAGGTGGACTTAGGAAGATTTGCCATATTGCCTGTCGTGTTAACCATGATGCAGCAACATCACGTGAAACTTTTGCTGCTTCGGCGAGTTTACTAATCGCTGCTTTACCTCTCCAATACCCTCTCGGGGAATAATAAACAGATTCCATTATGATAGTTATATAATTAATTACCAGCCCCTAGCACTAGTTTACCTTTCATAGCAGTTTTTACTAGAAAGCTAGCGAGATATTCTCTGAGAGATTTATTAGGTATAGAATTTAACGCGTGAATCAATTTCACATCTGCGAGATGTCGTTGTTGCAAATCTGTACTTTTATACGCGACATCATGAATGTGACACGCTTGATCAATCTTATTTACTGGATACTCTCCTGGTTTTGGTTGATCTCGTTCGTCAAGTCGGATATCAAGTCGAGTTCCTGGACCACAATAATTATATCCGGGTATATGTTTCTCACCAGGGTATTTAGCCCATGGAGTTCCTGGTAATTTTCCTAACGAAGCAGCAATATCCCCCCCCCACCTGTCTTTGTTGGAATAAATTTATATTTCTTGGTGCCACATTTCACACATTTACCTGTAAGTGCTCGTCTTTTATTTTTTGTTGTTATTGTCGTTAATTCAGTAGTAGGTGTAGATGCTCTGCATCGAACACAGTATAGACTCATATTATTAATTATATGGATATAATTGACTTTTCAGCGACACGAAAACAAGAACCAGTAAAACATCACCCGGCGCTACCAAATTCTATCAGAATGATTATAATAGGCCCATCTGGAAGTGGGAAGACGCAATTATTGCTCAATCTAATAATGAGATGGCTCAAGTGGGATAAATTGTATTTAATAGCGCCATCTGTAGATGATCAGCGATGTTACGAAGTACTTAAAGATTTTAATGAAAACGCAAAATTGCTGCATGAAGACAGTGAAGTCATAGACTTTATTACTGATATTGATGAAGCGCCATCTGTAGATGATCTGGATGGATTCATTAATAACCTCGTGGTATACGATGATGTTATGCTGGACAAACAATCAAATCCAGCTAGAATATTTTCTCGAGGTAGACATAAAAACACAGACGTGATTTATGTTACACAGCGTTATACACAAATTCCAAAAGTGATCAGGGATAACTGTAACGTTTTAGTTGTATTTAATGGAGTAGATAATCATACGCTGCAAAATATTTATTATACTTGGTGTTATGGGGACATGAACATGAACAAATTTAAAAATTTCTTTTCAAAAGCACAAGCTGCTCCCTTTGGTTTTGTAACGATAAATTTACATGATCCGAGGTCAAGATATCGTAACGGACTTGATACAATTTTTGGATAAAAACCATAGCAGCAGAGAGGGTGAACGACATACGCGTAGTGACCAGATTGTGAAAAAATCAGAAAAAATCTGGTCAATTAGAGAAGTTTTTACTGTTAAGCCAAAAACTTTTTTTTCAGCCTTTGTAGGAACCCTTAAATTTCAAAAATAAGGTCTCTACAAAGTTGTAGGGTCCACCCTCTCTGCTGCTTCCTGTCTGGCCGTTCGATGTTTGCGTGTTCACAGAATAACATCACATGTTCCAGTCTTAGACGGATTAAACTGCGCTTCTGCGGCTTACAACTATTATCCTAATTTAAATAAATATTAACATATTTTAGTCTTGAATAAACGACTTTAGATGGTCTGTGACAGCTACGTAAACCAGACTAAAACTGTCATTCATAAAAAAACAGACCTAAGAGGAAATTCTACAGTATAGCAAGAATATAGACGGAAAGATGTAAATACAGCACATTACAATTGTAATAGTTTTGCTGCTATAATATATTTTTGGTTATCTAACGACTGCCCGGCAATATCTATTTCAATTCACTATATTCGTGAAAAGGGTATATGTCTTCGTTTAGACAAGAGAAACGACAGGGCAACGCATCATTCCGCAATGTTGTGTTCTAGTAACGAGACAAGAGAGGACAAAAATTGTTCTCACTCAAAACCACAATATTGACTGAGATCAAACGTGCATGAAGGACAATTATTTTCATGCGTGTAACATGGACGTTAGACTAATGATACATACATGTTGACATAAGTCTACATCTCTGCACTTTTTCAAATACTTCTTAAAGAACAAGTTAACACTTAACAAACACTAATTTCTTTACGAAAAAAAAAAAATATATCAGGTATATCTTGGGGAAGTAGTCTTAATCTCCCCATAGCCAATAGCATTTCCTCCTTTAAAAGCAAACAACATCTTGCTGGGGACGTATGTCTTAATCTCCCCATAGCCAATAGCATTTCCTCCTTTAAAAGCAAACAACATCTTGCTGGGGACGTATGTCTTAATCTCCCCATAGCTAATAGCATTTCCTTCTTCAACAGGCAACACCTTGCTGGGGAAGCATGTCTTTAAACCCACCCACCAACCCACCAACCCCCGTTACCTACAGCATCTATTTCAGCCTTTAAAAGCAAACAACATATCTTGCTGGGGAAGTATGTATTGAATTCCCTACTATTAATAGCAGTTATTTCCTCCTGTAAAAACAAACAACATAGCGTACGTGTAGAAAGCAAAGGAGACTGTCAATGTCCTTACAGTTTAATTTCCAATATTAATAAACTATGCATATAAAACGACAAAACTGTGTACTAAATTTGCATTATCTTGTGCAGGTAGTACCGTTCTAGCATTACTCGACAATGTATGCTTCCCATAATTCGGTACCGCAACAGTGTCTCCGTCTTACGGGTAGAATAGGTTGGGAACTTAGATCGGATATTGTGCCAACACCTCTAATAGCAACAAAAAGACCGCGAGCTCATTTAGACTACACTTGACTCGATACCAGTAAGATCAACAATAGCCCTGTTGTTTACAATTAATGCACAGGTATCGTGAATAATGTCCATAGGAACTACTAGACTGTATTACCACGAAATGATGTTTTATATAAACTCAAGAAACATTCATGCGAAAAAGTTTCTTCAAAATAGCCATACTGTAGAAGCAGCACTTTAAGGAATATTCTAGGGTTGCAGTTTCATCATTATATTTCTGGAATTTGTTAAGAGAGTCATCCAAATTCTCATTAACACCATGTCAACTTTGTCAAAACTTCCAAGCATATGATGTAATTACCTGCCTCTATTTTGAGTTTATATGCCAATCATTCTGAAAACTGCTATGCGTTTGCCGTGGCAGCAACAGCCGTGGCCAACTCAAACCGAAAGTTATCTACATCGCAAATTACATTTCCGCATAGAACGAAGGCATATGCTGAATGATGCAAATAGCTCTTTAATTAGTGAATGAATGATGCAAATAGCTGCTTAATCAGTGAACGAATGATACAAATAGCTGTTTAATCAGTGAATAAATTATACAAATAGCTGTGTAATCAGTGAATAAATTATACAAATAGCTGTTTAATTAGTGAATGAATGATACAAATGGTTGTTTAATCAGTGAATGAATGATACAAATAGCTGTTTAATCAGTGAACGAATGATACAAATAGCTGTTTAATCAGTGAATAAATTATACAAATAGATGTTTAATCAGTGAATGAATCATACAAATGGCTGCTTAATCAGTGGATGAATGATACAAATAGCTGTGTAATCAATGAATGAATGATACATATAGCTGTGTAATCAGTGAATGAATGATACAAATGGCTGTTTAATCAGTAAATGAATGATACAAATAGCTGTATAATCTGTGAATTAGTGGTGAATGAATGTTGCACATAGCTTTATAATCAGTGAATGAACGATGCAAAGAGCTGTTTAATCAGTATTTGAAAGATGCAAATAGCTGTTTGATCAGTGAATGAATGATTTTATGTCATAAAGAAGAAATATCTGTGTCGCAGCTGATGTACGTAGTGGAAATGAATTTCAAAATAAGGAAATAAATCCTTTAAAATCAAATCGTATTTTTCTTTTATTATTATTATTATTATCATTATTATTATCATCATCATCATCGATGTTGTTATTATAATCATTATTATTATTATTATTATTATTATTATTATTATTGACATTAGGACTAGCGTATGTGTCAGATCTTCTAATATCTCCAGTATTTTCGGGGTAGCAAGGTCATACGTCTTTATATAATAAAAGATAAAGGTTTGAAAACTAAAATTCTTACCAAAAAATAGGATAAACACGTTTATAAATATTTCATAACAGATTAAAAAATACATTTGTCCCACTCAAATCATTTAATTTGCAATTCCCGTAGATATTACATGCAGTCTTTTCTTCAAGTTCAATGAATTTTTATGTTTTCGTTTCTTTGAAACATGCATTCTTCTACTCTTGAATCTAAATAGAATCCTTCTGTGGCGGTGCCTCGCTGATGTTTTTAATAAATGTCTGAAATGAAGTTATTCTTATACGTTGTTGGTGTTGGCAATTTGTATCAAATATAAAGTGTCACAATGATTTATTGATAAATCTGTCATATGAATACATAGGGACTATCTCATATGAATACAGACTATAGAATGAGGATAATGATGTAATTCTATTGCCGGCTCAAAATTAAGATCATTCTGGTCGTTTGGCTTGTACAAATAGAGTGAGTAGAAATTGCAGTCTCATGCTGAATTGCCTACCGTGTCATCGACCGAATCAGGAAAATGACCGAGTTCACATCGCGTAGTCAGAAGAAGGAACACGGAGAAAAGAAATAACACTAATGTTAAATTAGTTTTCGCCTGGTTCATAAATCTTTAAATCTTTCGTCCGTAGCATGATCGTCATCTGCATTAGAGACTTTTTTACTAGTCCCTATTATTTTAGTTTTGGTAGATTCAGTATTCATTTTTAATAAGTTCTTATTACCTTAGGGTCTGCTTCTGAGAATAAACAATTCAAATCTTGTCTCGAATTGCTTTCCCTAGACTGTCCATTTCTGAGCCAGTTTTACAGCTTGAAAGGCATTTGCTTAACTCCAGAAATTAATCTTGTAACAGTGTAATAAGTAGCCTATACCATTAGTCCATAAGTAATCTTTTAATAGTGTAGTAAGTAGCATATACCATTAGTCCATAATTAATCATGTAACGACGTAATAAGCAGCCTATACCATTAGTCCATAATTAATGTTATAACAGTGTAGTAAGTAGCATATACCATTAGTCCATTATTAATCTTTTAACAGTGTAGTAAGTAGCATATACCATTAGTCCATAATTAATCTTTCAAAAGTGTAGTAAGTAGCATAAACCATTAGTCCATAATTAATCATGTAACGACGTAATAAGCAGCCTATAATTTTAGTTCATAATTAATCTTTTTAAAGGTGTTATCAATTGCCTGTTATCTCTAGTCACCATTGCCAGAGGATGCTGTTCTCTGTTTACAAGTATTCAGTTAAAAAATGATGGTACATACATTCATTGCGGGCTTGTCACTGTCATGCTGCATGCCAATAGCCCTTAATATATATATATATATATATATATATATATATATATATATATATATATATATGTGTGTGTGTGTGTGTGTGTGTGTGTGTGTGTGTGTGTGTGTGTGTGTCGCATCCAACATGATGTGACTACGAGGAAAACTTGTTGCACGATCAAATGTTTATGAAGACTTGTGTGGCAATTATATGGTCCATTTAAAATAGTTCAAACTGCGTCACTGATGTGTTTCTTTTGTGAATAACAATCACAGTTAGTGTATGAAGAAACTTTTTCTTCACATTGCAGATGGAGCTGTAAGTAGTAGATAGAGAAAAAAAGTGATTTTACTTCAAGTGTGCCATCAATGATTTTTATCACTTTCTCAACTACACACTTTTAAATTATCTTTATCTATTCTCATCTAAAATCAAATTTAGCGAATCTCATGCTTTCTACATGACGTTAAAAAAATCATCTGGGTACTTTCACGTATAATTCCTAATTTTGTATTACCAAGTTCGGATCACTATAGAAAGAGATTAGAAAGAGGGCTGGCAGATATCAAAGTCATTAGGAATGTGTGCAAGTTGTATTATTATTGTTGCTAATCTTTTCAATCGGCAAAAATCATGTTACGTTTGAGCTAACAACCTTACATTCTTGTCTGTGTACAACCTTACATTCCTATTTGTGTACAACCTTACATTTATGTTTGTGTACAAGCTAGTCAGACAAGTATGAAGCTAAGAAAACTCAATGTATCATTGATGACGTAAATGCCAAGATTACCAGACACTTCTTTCCGTTATTGTTTCTGAAATAGCTGCTAATAGGCAATAATTTACGTATTTATAACCAGAATCGCACATTTTGTAAAACGTATGGTAATGCAACACGCAAGGGGCGAATAGCACTATCGACCGGAAAAAGCAATATCTAACATTTGCGTGAATCTGTCTTCATTGCGACATTTCCCTTGGTTCCAAAGACTCGCGACAACAGTTCTTGTCAGCTGAAGGGTTCTTAAAGTCCTAACACCAAATATAATTTTGCTCTATCAACTAACGACCAGATATTTGTATGACTCTAATTTCACATTTGCATGATTTTTCTTGCTTCACGTTCCTATGATCAATCACTATACCATTCTAAGATGTATATTGGTACTCTATGTTACATTCTACACATGATACACAGGATTATGTATATTGGTACTCCATGTTACATTCTACACATGATGCACAGGATTATGTATATTGGTACTCTATTTTACATTCTACGCATGATACACAGGATTATGTATATTGGTACTCTATTTTACATTCTACACATGATGCACAGGATTATGTATATTGGTACTCTATGTTACATTCTACACATGATACACAGGATTATGTATATTGGTACTCTATGTTACATTCTACACATGATACACAGGATTATGTATATTGGTACTCTATTTTACATTCTACGCATGATACACAGGATTATGTATATTGGTACTCTATGTTACATTCTACCCATGATACACAGGATTATGTATATTGGTACTCTATTTTACATTCTACGCAGATACACAGGATTATGTATATTGGTACTCTATTTTACATTCTACGCATGATACACAGGATTATGTATATTGGTACTCTATGTTACATTCTACACATGATACACAGGATTATGTATATTGGTGCTCTATTTTACATTCTACGCATTATAAACAGAATTAATTTTAGCTCAGATTACTAAGCACATATACGTAATTTAATTATGTTATGAAATTATTTTCCAATTTACGAAACTAATCCATGCTGTCAAATAAATAATTACTACAATCTAACAAAGCTATAAACGGAGAAATAAATGCATATAGTACATACTCAAGGTTATTATGACAGTAATTTCATATTTTTATTGGTTTCCTTTAATATATTGTCCAATACTGCTGGATAAGGACAGGGGAATACTGATGTTTTTTCAAAGTTTATTATAATAAAATCTTTCGAGCAAAATACTTTGTTCAAAAATAACTATACTCTGTGTTATAGTTATGTATCGTAACCAAACTCTGCTGTTACTTCAGAAGCATATGAATTTGAACTTTCCGATTCGAAATTCAGCGACACAGAGGCAAAGTTGTGGGCGAGGAAAAGCAGAGCATTATTTATAATGCCTAACCTACTTAACTCGTTTCTACAACTGACTCGTTCGGAATAGTCCTGTGACTTGTACAATATGGTATTCCCTAAATGTGATTGACGAAGCCATATCTTTGATATATATATATCGCTTTCGTAAAAATAATGTGAACTACTGTTATTAGAATTTGCGGTCTATTTTACTTCTAATGAAATAGATTTATATAAATATAGTTAAGAAAAATGGGCTCAGACATTCAAATTAGGCGCATTGCATTACGTTGGCAGAAATCAAATCGGGCATACAGCTTCGCATTTGGCAGAAATTATTTTCCTAAATGGCCATCACTGTAAATACATAATAAAATACCAGATGAAAAACTGTGAATTCAAAACAAAATACGTTTGATATATTTCATTCATGTGGTGTTACCGCGGCAATAAGGATATATTAGGTTCCTGCTGCAGTGATCTAGAGTAATACGGTAGGATGTTTTCTTTCAGACATGCCTGGGATAAGAGCTTAACACGTGATAGCTGGTTTAAACTTTTCGTTGTGGGATTATACTACGAAATTAGACACTGCAAAAGCATGTTGTTTTTCGGAATGTTTTTACATTTAGGTATTTAAGCAGAAAGTTAACCAATTTACTGGTCTTAATACAAGCTAGATAAATACAACAAAGGTTCAACTTACACACCACCGTTAAGCCAAGCAGAGAAGATTGCTTACAAGAGAAAGCACTGGGATACAAAAACTATCACAAGTGTTAATTCAGTGTCTTCATCGGTAATCTTAACCGGCATAATTGAAGAAATAATATATATAAAAAAAATTCTATAAGATAAGTGCTTAACAACTCCAGTATCTAATTGCCCAAGCTAGCAAATTACCTTGCACATTAAAATAGGAAGTCCATGTGGGCTGCACATTATAATGGGACGTCCAATTGGTTGCACAATAGAATGGAAAGTCCAGTTGGGCCTGATATAAACTGAAGAACCGAAACAGACTTCATTAGTGAATGCATTGCGAATACTTGCGGAAATCCATTTAAGGATATTGTCAATAATTTAGTACCCAGTCAAGTTTGTTACTAGATATTTCAGCCATTGAAACAACCCTACGATCATATCATATTATTGGGTTTATAAATGCTCTACAATATACATATACCCTTACACAAATTCAGCGACACCGTCGATTGCACAACAAGGTAACTTTATCAGCAACATAAATCAATAATAATAATAATAATAATAATAATAATAATAATAATGTCTTTCTGTAATTAGAAAAATGCTCAATAATTATTTTCTTGGAGAGGAGGACGTTGCGTAAGTTGTATGTTTAAGACAAAGGCATCAGCAGTACTAATTGTCAGGCCTTCAGAAAACAAATGGCATGAAAACTGCCACCGGAAACATAATACCCTAAACCTAAAGCATATTTTGTGACTATTTTAAGATAAGATAGGATTACATTGTTTTTTTCTGACTGTATGGTTCATACATTTAAATTAAAATATAAAATTATAAATTATTTTAATCATTAAAGATAATAGTGTCTTTATGTTACCATATACAGACACATCTACAACTACGGCAGGTGTCTGTCATTACTAAGAACAAACTTATATAAAACATTAAAATAGTAATTTGTTCCATCTATCGATATCAGAGAACTTATACGAATATTATAGTTTTGCAAAGATTTCAAGATACAATTCGTACTATTAGATATTTTTGTCATCATTGAGAATAATACTTTCTCATTAAGGCTCCAAAACTGAATACATTATAGTTTTCACAAAAGGTAGAGACAGTTAATTCTTAAAAAGCTTAATAGTAAACGAATACTATTATTAAAACCAATAACTAGTTTTCTTTTCACGCATTCACTAAGTTAGTTCACAGAGAAGCACAGTACAATGTGCATCAAAAAGATTTGAATAATCTAATTCTGATATTTAATGAACAATTTCTAAATTTATGTAAGATCATGTTTGTTATAGTACACAAAAATCTGCATTGTCTCATTATATCTGCATCATCTGACCGACTGGATTTTTAAATATGACCCAAATATGTATAACAATTGACATATGCAAGTGCATAGCAATTAAGATCTACAGGGGGAGGAGATAATAATCTGAAAGAAGTTGACTAACAAAACATGCATACAGATTTTTGTGTATTATACATCGTTCTCAAATGCGTAATCTTCACATATATTTAATAATTTCCTTAAACCAGCAATAGAAGGACTCATCATATTATCAGCAAAATTGAAATCTTTAAGAAGTAAAACATTTTGTGTCCGATAAATCATCACATGACTCTGCCCAAGCTACACAATATGGGATTACTAAAGCCATGATCATTACAGACCACAATATGGGATTACTACAGCTATCATCAGTACAGACCGTTACACAATATGGAAATACTACGGCCATGATCATTACAGTCCGATATACAATATGGGATTTCTACAGTCATGATCATTACAAACCGTTACACAATATGGGATTACTACAGCCATGGTCAGTACAGACCGCTACACAATATGGGATTACTACAGTCATGATCATTACAGACCGTTACACAATATGTGATTTATATTTTCTTTAATAAGAATGCAGATTTTGAGTATAATTCATTTTTTCGTTGGCAGTGAGGTCTGACAAGTTGATGTTGTATTTCAAATAAGAGAGTTCATGGGGGTGGGGGTGGCATGAATCAAAACCAGAAACAATATCAGAATTGATCATCTTTAAAGTAGGACATTGGCCAAACCTTACTAATGGTTACATAATTGCCTATTTGTTTGTCTGTGATGGATTGTTGGGACAGTCACTCAAAGTTCCATCGCAACAGCTAATTTTGTTTATGATGAATTGTTAGGACTGTCACTCAAAGTTCCATCGCGACAGCCGATTTGTTTATGATGGCCTCTCAGAGCTGTTACTCAACGTTCCATCCCGACTGCATGTTGAAAAGCATATGAAATGCATGCTAATCTTGAAGCTTGAATTTGATTGTAAATATATGCAAAGATTCATTTGTTGTATATAAATTTGTTAATTCTTAGTTCTTAATCTTCTGACCTTAGAGTAAAATTGAATAAACTAAATTATTTGGCAAATTGATATTTTGTTTACTAAATTACTTAAAGTGTGTCAACCCGAGTTGAAGAAAGTAAAATGAAGAACTTCTATGCAACCATGATCATAATGCTATCATTGAATGGCATTTGAAGAAAGCATTTTGCTTCATTTTCTGTTGTTGATATGTCAGCTTAAGTTCTACGTGGCTCCAGCTACAGTCCCATAAGTTACAATTAATCATGTTTTTCGCGTGAATATATGGATATTTTACAGACGTTTGCTATCTTTTGAAATGTTCTATTAGAAGTACGTACATAAACGTGACTAAACATGTCATGTTCTTTGTTTGTGTTACAAGTACATAAACGTGACTCAACGTGTCAAGTTCTTTGATTGTGGAAAGGCTTTCTTAATAGTTGTAAAGGATCACATGGAACACTGGAGGATAAAAATTTATAATACAGCCATACTAGAACTTCGTAACGTACAACATATTTCTTGTTAGAAAACTTATGATAATCCGGTAAAATCTACGTTACTATTGCGATAATTTGCTACTAGCACTCTCGAATGAGACGGTATCATGGAGACTCGCCATGTTAATATTAAAGTTTTCGAAGATCGAAAAGCAGTGAATTTGTTACAAAACTGTTAATCATACCATGAGACTATGCAATCTGTTATTTATCGGTTTTCAAAGATCGATCATCTTTGCAATACTTGATGTAAAAATTCTAGATATTCACAGGTATGGATACATTTCAAAAGCATTCATAGGCATTGATTGATTTGAAACGAATTCACAGGTGTGGATATATTTGAAATGAATTAGGGTAAACATTGGTAAAGAAACAAAAAAAAAAACAATATCTGCATGCCTCACTTCAGAAATTGGAACTTTCACAGCAAGTTTGGCATCTTTTTGGAGTAAATTGATAATGTCAACTCGAAGCAATTAATTTATCGTTTTGTTAAATGCTATAATTTAATGATACTTCACCTCTAATAGATCGACAAACAGAATATAAACAATGTAACAAATATAATATAAATTCCAAGTTGTATTACCAGCTGTAAATCTCCAGTAATACCGTCTTAGTATGTTACAATATTTGCCCTTCGGCCCATCGTCATCGCAGATTAAAGAGAGACAGCAAACACGCACACAGAAAGGTAGAATCTGTGAATATATTATAACTGACAGAAACAGACGAAAATAAAAAAAAAAATAAAAGACAACAGCCTATAAAGAAAATTTGTAGAATTTAATCTAGGAGAGTTATAATTTGTTCCAGGCAGAAATCGAACTCGACCCGTGACTAGAGGCATCGATTATCTAGATCATGTGCACCAGTGCTCTGCTCAACCAGTACCATGATGAATGCATATACGTATGTATTTTAATGGCACATCAACACAAATTCTGGTTATTCAATTATCGAAATAAAATTCAAATATTAAAAATGGTAAGGACAAATACACTGCCAAAATTTTTAATTAAGAAAACCTCTCCAAACAAAAGCAAACATATACCACACTACAAATGGCAAAAATGTGAAAACGTGAGGATGATACAAAATTTCCCAAAAAGACGCATACAATAAAGATTAACGCAACCAGATATGTGACAAAATCATTCTTATACTGACCACACGCTTATAAAACATCAAGGATATATGTTGAACTAACATCAAGGGAAACAGTTTAGTCGCCTTTATGTGCTTGTAACACGACCAAAGAACTTGACATGTTTAGTCACGTTTATGTTCGTACTTGTAACAGAACATTTCAAGAAATGATTAAAAACAGCTGGACTCCATGAATCGCCTCGTAGGACACTTATGAGGGCACATTGGGCCTATCGTATATCCCAGAGGTCTCAGCGGGTCGGCCACGACGATTCGTATGAAATCCAGAGGTTAAAATTGATCAGAACTGCATACAATTGGACATAGAGATAACCTACTCATAATACGTATACAGGATATCGCTTAATTACCTGACGGATTAAAGCGACAACAATACGAAACGCTGTTTAAATCGACACTTTATTTCATTGAATTTACGTACCCGATGCCTTTATAGAAAAGAAATAATTCGCCATCTTAATTGTTGCGTGCGCCTTCTCACACTAAAAATAAATTTATACAAAGAAATAGAGTACCTAATCAAAGGAAATGCTTCTATGTTAGTTTAATTTCTCCCTGGTTATCTGTCAATTTCTTAAAGCTATACAAATACCAGTCTATTTGCTATTTGTAGTTTGTTAAGTGTTTATTGTTAAATGTTTTAGAAGCTCTCCGATTGTCACTCTCAAAATCGGATTTATTACCAGACATTTCTCAAGTACTTGTCCTACCAGATTAGACTTCTCGATGCTGTCTGTAAACCGTTTTACAAACTCTCTCCACGTTTGCTCCATTTGGTCTTGGAGAACTTTGGGTTCCAGTCCCTTGTAGGGGACATCTAGGTACACAATATAGCACAGAAGAATCCCAAGACTCCAGATGTCCGCCGGACGAGCCAAAAAGTGTGTCCTTGTCAACACTTCAGGTGCCAGGTAAGAAGTATTTCCCAAGAAATCTGCACAAAGAATATCCCCAGAACCATCTTCTGAACAACATCTCACGGCAAGCCCGAAATCCGCAATCTTGACAACGTTGTTCCGTGTTAGAAGAATATTCCCAGGGGTCAGATCACGATGCGCAACGCCGTGAGAGTGGATGTAGTTCACGCCCTCTAGGATCTGATTATATATGTCCAGAATGAAGGTCATGGAAAGCGGGCCTTCGTCCAGACAGACCTTTTCAAGATTTTCCTTTTCGGCATATTCCATGATGATATCAACCCGGTTGTCTCTCAACATGATGTCTCTCAGCTGTATTATGTTTTTGTGTCTCACATTGTTGAGACACCATATTTCACTCATTATGTATGGGTCATCTGTCACAATTCCCCTGAAAACGATTTGTTTCATGGCATAAATCTTCTTTTCGGGATGTGAGAAGATTTTATATATGTCTCCAAAGCTGCCATAATCTATCAACGTCATTATTTTGTATTGTTCCTCTTGCAATGAACTGTTCTTGATTTCTATCGAATCTTCCATGTTGCATTCATTTCGTGGTTTACTGTATTGTATTATTAGTGATTATTCTCTCACTTCCACTTTGACAATCGAGGAAAGTGCTCAAATCAGTTCATGACCAGTAAGAAAATCACTGCAGAGGATGTCCTGTAAATTTAATTCTGACCTCCTTTCAACGGAAAAGTTATTCGATATCTGTCTCCTTTCAACGGAAACGTTATTCGAGATAATTTTGTTTCAGATAAGTCCCAGCTATTTATCCACGTAAAACCTAATTGATTTTAATATTTGTTCAGGCACTTTAAGAAGTAAGTAAGTAAATCCGATTGTTTGAAACGATCCTGTAAGATATAGCAGAATGTATAAAAGATATTATTCCACTCCGACTTAGCATTTGTTTTCCCTATTGTCCATGATTAATTCAAAGTGCCACGTTTATTGCATGTCACTGATATACCTCAGCTTACAACCAGAAGGTTGTGTATGCTCTCCAAAGAAAAAACATCACGTGGTCCGGATCGGTGATATGCTAGGCCAACTGAGTCGACGATAAACCTCACTGTTACCTACAGGTAAGTGTGTATAACTCTCTTTGGATGTGTTAGAATGTGGTAGTTAATAATTCCTTTCTTTCAATTTAGGAAAAAAAAAACAAAAAAGGAAAAGTAAAAGTGACTGATTTAATTTCGCTGAGGCAAGTTGATTGATCTTTATCGGATTCAGCAAATCCACACAGCAAGTACAGGCTGCTAATGTCACAGAACAAAACTTTTATCTTTTTGGCAGGCAAAAGTAAGCCAAGCAGCCGCAGCAGTCGGTGAAATTATAATGGCAGGCCCCATAGAGTAGCTGTTAAATAAAGTTATCTTAAGTTTGATGCTATTACTGACTGGAGAATATTCAGCCTGAACCTGTTTGATTAAGTCTATTTATTTGCTCTTTCCTCAAACATACGTGTTTTTGGCAAGCTGTCAAATTTTGATCTATGGTGAGGTCTTTTAATTTGCACAATGCTCTTTAACAGACTGTATCGAATATTACATTGCAATTACAAACATGAGATTTATAAGACAGCAACTATTTCAATGATGTAATTTTTTAATATTCATGGGAGGTGTGGGGGATGGGGTTAAATTCAGATTTTACGATGAGAGCACGTCCTAGTGATAATTATTTGCCTTGGAGTACCTTTAGATGGCAATATTCTGATTTTTATTCAGTAATGACAATTTCATCTCTCTCTCTCTCTCTCTCTCTCTCTCTCTCTCTCTCTCTAATGAGATGAAGCATTTGTCGTTTTACTAATTACTTGGTGATAGTGGTTGTGTCTTACTGTGTAATGATAACTTGGTGATAGTGGTTGTGTGTAAGTGTGTAATGACAACTTGGTGACAGTGGTTATGTCTGTGTAATGTAATGACAGCTTGGTGATAGTGGTTGTGTCTAACTGTGTAATAATAACTTGGTGATAGTGGTTGTTTCAAACTGTGTAATGATAACTTGGTAATAGTGGTTTTGTCTAACTGTGTAATGACATCTTGGTGATAGTGGTTGTGTCTGTGTTATGATAACTTAGTGATAGTGGTTGTGTCTAACTGTGTAATGGCAACTTGATGATAGTGGTTGTGTATAACTGTGTAATGATAACTTGGTGATAGTGCTTGTGTCTAACTGTGTAATGATAACTTGGTGATAGTGGTTGTGGCTTACTGTAATGACAACTTGATGATAGTGCTTGTGTCTAACTGTGTAATGATAACTTGGTGATAGTGGTTGTGTCTAATTGTGTTATGATAACTTGGTGGTAGTGATTGTGTCCAATTGCTTGATGATAGTGAATTCAAGAGATGGTGCTCCCTAATTAACGCTTCAATTGTGTGGATCATGATAATCATAGGGGAAATGTCTTTCTATCTATTCTACCTACCTACTTATTAAGTTTTCTATCTTGGGTAAATGTACTATTCTCTGATAATAGTGGACATCTGGATATTAGTGCATGCAAACTCACCTGGGGGCCCCGAGTGGCCGAGTGGTCTAAAGCGCTGACCGTTACGGATCACTGCCATCTCACCTCTGTCTGCGTAAGTTCGAGTCCAGGCTCGGCTAACGTGGGTACGTGAGAAAGCCTGCCAGTAGCTTCTCGTGGGTAGGTGGTTCTTCCCGGGATTTTCCAGGGTTCTTCCTCCACCATTAATACTGGCCGCCATGTATAGCCTATCTTGTGCTGAAAAATGGCGTTAAACCCTATAACAACAACAACAACAACAACAACAAACTCACCTGTGTGAAATTCAAGACAATTTATGCAATGAAGAATGAAATGACAGAAACAAAACTTGGTGTTACCCTTGTCTTATTAATGTATTTCTTACAAACCTTACTCGAACGGCTTGTTCTTTAATTACTTGAAATGCAATAATACGCAACGTAAGCCAGTGGTTCTCAAGCAAAGCTTGCAAATATGTGAAGATTATAGGTAGCGTTAAAGAGTCAGTGTTATAGATAAAGTTTGGTTCCAACACAATTTAAGACATACGGAAAATTATTAAGACTTTGTCTTTTTATAAGCACTCGCTCAATGGATAATCGGATTTATATAATCCTTGCATATCTAGATGCTAATCCATGTATCATTTGTTGTGGGGTGACAAAGTTCTGTCCATTCAGCTGTGCTTCTGACTTCAGTATGAAGCATACTACACATCTTAGTGTACTTTGATAGACTTTAGTACTTACTGTCTTATCAGTCTAACATGCAAGGTCATATTTCGAGCATAGCGTACAATTTAAACCATATTTTATCATTGCAAGATTTTCAGTCAGTTTTTAGAACTACCTAAATCATTAAGTAAAATATTAAAGTAATAGAATTCAAAGATTATCTAATGTTATATGGAAAAAATAGCGACAAAAGATGAAGGCATGAAAATGAAATAGAAGCAACCTTGGCAGAGAAATATTATGACGAGTAGATCTTTGAATGCATCGTCCAGCGTGTTAAACCAGTAGTATGCTTGTTGGAGTATAGGTGGCTGACGTGAGCTTAATGTTGAACAAATCAATAATCTGAAGGAAAAATCATACCGAGTGACTTAATTACCTCAGATTACCCCTATGAACCATTTGAACCGTTCTGACATAGGATCCTTTCTTTCATAATATAAAAGAGAGACGGTAAGTAACTCCCAAACACTTCTTTCCATACATGACGCATGATCGCCGGCTGCTATTTCCGTCCTTGAAGGCACGCGACCTTAATTTATGGCTTGTTTTTACTCCTGATGCATTTTTCTATTTATCAAGCCATCGTTGACTTTTCTGCGTTGTACCAAACTGAAGTGACCGGCTCCGAAACTATCGAATTGTATGAGGCGCCGTAGCGGAAAAAAATTGAAATTTTTATGTCATATGTCCAGAATTCCAATTTCACGTGTTGTATCAAAAATGCTTGTCCTTAATGTTCCAATTTCTAGGTTGAGATTTTAGATTGTATCTGTTGAATTAAACAGCAGTGGTTGAAAGTTATATTTTCTATGTCGAGGTTTTAGATTGTGTCGGTTGAATTACACGTCGGTAGTTGAAATGTCAATGTCATACGTCGAGAATTCCTAATTTACGTATTGGTTCAAAGAGTTTATGTTGAAAGTTCCATTTCATATGTTGAGTATTTAGATTTCATCTGTTGAATTACACAGAGTTGATTGAAAATTCGATGTCCAATGTCGAGTTTTTAGATTGTATCTTCTAAATTACACGGCGGTTGTTGAAATTTTAACGTCATATGTCGAGAGTTTCAATTTAAGCTGTTGAATCACACTTATTGTGCTGAAAGTTCCATTTTGTATGTTGAGTTTTCAGATTGTATCTGTTGAATTACATAGTGGTGATTGGACATTTTATTGTGCTTGTCAGAATTGTTATTTTTATATGGTGAAATGACGTGTTGGTGTTAAAAGTAACATTAAACAATGTCCACTTTAACATTTCAAAATAATACCGAGTATTAAGATACATCATTCGCATATTCAATTATGAGGCGCCATTACATTTCATGCATTTCAGTTTGAAAGTTACCATTCACAGGTCGATAATTACTATGAATTTCTTCGCTAGAGGTCGCTCTCGTGAACGGACTGCGTTATTTTTAAACAAGGAGGCTGCTTCTCGTTGCTGTGAAATTCAACAGATACTAAATACTCGCCATATGAAATGGAACTTTCATCACAAACAGTTGCATACAACGTGTGAATTAGAAATTCTCAATATATCATATTGAAATTTCAACCACCGCTGTGTAATTTAAAATATACACTATAAAACGTCGACAAAGGAAATAGAACTTTAAACCACCACTATATAATTCAACACATAAAATCTAAAATTTCGATCAATAAAATGGAACTTTAAGGAAATGCAATTTGATGCAGCACGTGATATTGGATTTCTCGACATACGACATCGAAATTTCAACTGCAACTTTCTCATTGGACCAGCTTTTGTCAGCTACGGCGCCTCATAGAATTGTACGAATGTTGTCGTCCTCGACAAAGACACTCTCTCCTACAGCTTTCAGTACTTACTGAGAGATACGGCGTATGCGACTCTGCATTAATCTGAGAACAGCGGTAGATGCAAAAGTAAGTTTCTACTAACCATTCACTCGATTCATCTCACCTCTCTTATATTATGATAGACAGCGTCCTATATCAAAACGGATCAAAGGAGTAATCTGTGGTAATTTTGTCACTCGGTATGATTTTGTCCTTCAGATTATTGCTTTTCCTCACCATTAAGCTCGCGTGAGTTACATTTGTGTTGGAGCTGTTTTGCGCAGAGTTGCAAATGATGTAGATAACGTTGGGAAAGATGAATATCACGTGAAGGACAGAACAATTTGCGTCAGAGACGAAATGGCATATAATTCTACAAAATTAGATGTGTAGAAGTTTCAATTCTTGTTAGAAAATGTTTTAATATACAGTCAAAAGAAGTCATAAAAGCCACGTGGACACTTCAATTTACTTTAGTTTAAGACATCGACACCGGAATAGAATAGTCAACTGACATTCCATCATTGAGGAATATTGTGTTAAGAAGGTGGAAGCACTGTCTTTGGAAATTATAGATCATGAAAGTTACAAATCTTTATTTATGCGAAGTCAATGTGTAGCTATTTGTTGACTGATTTTCATATTTAAAGTACAGATGATGTCCAGGTGTGCCGGAGTAATCTGAAAAATAAATAGAAATAAATGTCCAACCGATGTATGGTTCATTAGAGACAAATATCTACCATAATTTATGGATCAGAGTCACGTGAACATTTACACCGTTAATAATATTCAACATCAGCTTGTCTTGTCGTCATCGATGTGTTGTTCAAAGAAGGGCCGGATTTAGACATAGGGAGGTCCTAAGCTATGGGAAGCTGTAGATGTCCTATTTGGTAAGTGTTAACAGAGAATAAAGCTGTAAAAAAAAATCTGAAATTTTGAGAGGCCCCTTCTGTAGCTTCTTTAGCATATGCCTAAATCCGGCCCTGGTTCAAAGTCATATTGAAGTATAGGTATGGGTTAACTGCAATCCGGCCCTAGTTCAAAGTCATATTGAAGTATAGGTATGGGTTAGCTGAAATGTGGCCCTGGTTCAAAGTCGTATTGATGTATAGGTATGGGTTGGGTTAGCTGAAATGCGGCCCCGGTTCAAAGTCATATTTAAGTATAGGTATGGGTTAGTTGCAATCCAGCCCTGGTTCAAAGTCATATTTAAGTATAGGTATGGGTTAGCTGCAATCCAGCCCTGGTTCAAAGTCATATTGAAGTATAGGTATGGGTTAGTTGCAATCCAGCCCTGGTTCAAAGTCATTTTTAAATATAGGTATGGGTTAGCTGAAATGCGGCCCTGGTTCAAAGTCATATTGAAGTATAGGTATGGGGTAGTTGCAAGTTAGGAGTATATTTATTCATATATATTATGGATGGACATCTGTAGTAACAACAAAATATTCTTTTCAAGCAAAGACATATGTAACTTGAAAGGTCTGAGACATATAGTATTTATTCACATCAGTGCAAAACAAGAGTGATTTGTTATGATTAATCTTAAGCTAGAATCACACTCAATAGGCTGTAAATAGACACGAGAAATATTTAATTTGAATTCAACATTAGCTGAATAGAAAACGGGATTAAATGTATACATAAGAAAGAATAATGCAACCTTAAAGTTCATCTGTATCTAACCATAACACAGATTCATACCGGTGTGATACATGCACACATTTTCCTTCTGATAATTAATACCTGCGTTAAGAACAGACACAGCAATGCCTACACTGATAGAACGAAGGCAATGCTATGTATAAATCATGGTGTGTAGCAAGTATACTGTCTACATGAAATATACTGGTTTCTCAACTTCAAAGGGAGCAAAACATGACCGATATGTATTCCGCTTAAGAAGTGTTGCTCATTCTTGGCATGTCGTGGAAGTCATGGATGTAAGGTTTTTAAGTGAAAAATTGTTTGAGACAAGATGTTTAGATAATCAGCAAAATTGCTTAGCCGTAATCAAGTAGTAAACTAAAACTGCATGGTACCAACGGCTTATAAGTTGAAAATGCCAATAGATGCTAATAATTACCTGTAAATACGCCAGACATAATTTCTGAATTGGTATGCATCCTCCCTGAAAGTTCAGTTGGAGCTATTACAAGAGTTCTTCTTTGGCAAGAATTATTCAGAAAAATATGTCAAAATATGAGCTTCATTAGTCCTATCCAAAACGTCTCTAGCATAAGTAGCAAAAAGATAGGGTCATGATAGTATTATATATATATATATATATATATATATATATATATATATATATATATATATATATATATAAAGTATTGTATCGACGAATTCATCTACACACCACCGAAATCTCTTGCGGAAACCACAGATTTTTGTGCTGTTTCTACCAATAAACTTTGAATGATATAATTTGAACAGCTTTTTGAAAAACATAATTTATAGTTTGAAACAAATTTAGCTAGTGGATATATTTTGGCAGTGTCTTGGATAAGTTCAATTATCCATGATATTAGGTTGAAGTCAAATGCTATGATTAAGAACTGTCTGTTGCACCAACAGTAATCTTGTAAAATACATTAACGCGAACGTACTTGAAATATGTCGGAGTTTCTGGTTTTTTACTCAGCTATTAAAAATAATATTATTATCTCGATAAGTAGCTGTTTTTGCCATTGATACGAAAATTCAGCAACCTATAATAGGTGCTTGTTAATTATGAATATAAAGAAATGCATCCATTTTAACCATCATTTTTAATTTTTTTTTTTTTTTTTATTTTTACCTGGAGGTGTTGATGGCGACATTTAGGAAACAAAGGAACCCTCTTCAAATGAATTTATGAATGTGAGAGTTATATCAGTTACTTCAAACATTACTTTATCAACGTCATGCAGCGGCTACAAATTTTGTACAGTTTGTTACAGCACGTAAGGAGGATTTTCAACGGCACGCATTCTTTAATCTCTGTGACCCTAACTTGTAAAGCATCGCGACAACTCTATTTCCTCCTCCTCCATAATTAAAAAAGTTCTACACCTGAGAAAATGGAAACATAAAACCATTTGATATTATTACTGTATTATCTTATTTAATCGATGGGTGTCATATGAAAATAACAATAAGTAATTAATATATTTTATACAGATAAATAACTTTCATCAGCTCTAATTTGGAAAACGTTCTTCGGTAGGCAACGGTACGATACATTACAATACTGGGTAAGACTATCATACAGTTCTGAGTATATAATGACGGATCAGATTCCTAATTCATGATTTTCGTGGAAATTAATATTTTGTTTCGTGCAAATATGGCAAGTGCTGCTATTACTATGGCAATATATGATACGCTACATGGAAATCTTGTGGAATAGCGTGTGGGCTGATAAATGGACCACTCTGATTGGTAAGTACAGGAAGGACTGATAAATGGACCACTCTGATTGGTAAGTGCAGGAATTTTCGTTTGCTTACAAGTTTTGATTTAACTGGCGCTGTTTGGAGCTGTTTGACAAAGTTTGAAGAAGGCAGGTCTAATATAACACATTTCTAGTTTGATCTTTGCCGTAGCTCTTGAATGTGTTTGAATTCTTCATTTTTTATAGTCAGTGATGTGTATGGTCCCTGTGCCAGAAAGAGTGTTTTCTGTCATAGTTCGTTCCACACAGCATCGAGAACTTTATCCTATCTGTAGCTCAGTAAATTTTCAGGTCATTGTCATTAAATGTAGTTAACAGTATCTAATTCATTTCGCACGAAGTATTTAAAACTGTTTAAGTATTTCTAGCTACATTTAATGGCGATGATCTGAAAATTTACTGAGTTAGGCCTATAGATAGGATAAACTTCAACATGTTGCGTGGAACGAACTATACGTTTTATAGCAACAATACCAAATAGCTCGACTTCGTGCGCGCGTGTGTGTCAGTCTCTCACAAAATGTTTTATATGGTGTGTTTTCAAAGCTAGAGAGACCTTAAGTTGTATTATGGGTGTTTTGTGTTATATATCTATTGTTGTTGTAGTTGTTTGAATTTAGAGCAACTCAGGCACAGCAGAAAACAAAAAAGGTTTCTTCTTCTTAAAGGTAATTCTTATCGCGTGGACGCCATGACTGAGACGACCGGATTGAGACAACCAGAATGAAATAAGAAAAATCAGGTTTCTGCAAAATAGCTAGATTTCTCTGTTACATGGTTGAAAAAATAAAAACGACGTCCTAGCCGGCTATCGCCAATACAAAAAAAAAAAACAAAAAAAAAAACGTCCTCACTGACTATGCTTTTCAACAATCTCACAGCCTATCATAATTTTACGCAATTTTAACATCTTTTATATCTGAAATTCTTATTAAATTCTGAACTCCATTATCGATTATAGTTATGCCTGTCTGTCCCTTTAGGTGTATGTTCACAGTGTCATTTTAATCGAAATAGCCTATCAAATAATTGAAGTTTTATGTACCTCTCTTGGTATCTAATAATATCTTAAGTTTAATGATATACTTTGGAAGATTGATAGTATTAATCCCTCTCTGCCTCATCTGCCGTGTCTTTTAACCTGACCTCATTACAACCTTCTGACAAATCATGCTAGTTCAGATACTATGTCTTGATCTCTATTTATAACCGTCTGACAAATCATGCTAGTTCAGATTCCGTTTCTTGTAGCCCTATCTCAAGTTACAACAGATTCCGTGTCTTGTAGTTGGATCTCGTGTTACAATCATCTGACAGATTAATCTGTTTAGTGACCGATCGTGCTTGTTAGCCATCTTAAACAGCATGCCATCTAAAACTTTGCGATCGTGTGACCGATCATACTTAACAACCTTCTGACAAATCATGCTAATTTATATACTGCGTCTTGTAACCGATCTTGACAACCATCAGAGAAATCATGTTATTTTTCATGTTGTTTCATATAACCGCTCTTGCTTAACAATCATCAGAGAAATCATGTTATTTTTCATGTTCTTTCGTGTAACCGCTCTTGCTTAACAACCATCAGAGAAATCATGTTATTTTTCATGTTCTTTCGTGTAACCGCTCTTGCTTAACAACCATCAGACAAATCATGTTATTTTTCATGTTCTTTCGTGTAACCGCTCTTGCTTAACAATCATCAGAGAAATCATGTTATTTTTCATGTTCTTTCGTGTAACCGCTCTTGCTTAACAACCATCAGAGAAATCATGTTATTTTTCATGTTCTTTCGTGTAACCGCTCTTGCTTAACAACCATCAGACAAATCATGTTATTTTTCATGTTCTTTCGTGTAACCGCTCTTGCTTAACAACCATCAGAGAAATCATGTTATTTTTCATGTTCTTTCGTGTAACCGCTCTTGCTTAACAACCATCAGAGAAATCATGTTATTTTTCATGTTCTTTCGTGTAACCGCTCTTGCTTAACAACCATCAGACAAATCATTGTATCTGTAGATGCTTCGAATTCTTTCAATTATTGTCGTGATATTAATTTTTGTTGTCTTGGGAAAAATTGCATTGCAGTCGGTATTTAAGGAAGAGGCCATATTTCTCCACCAGAACTATCATTTTTCGTTGCTTGTTTGAATTAATGGTATTACCAGCCAGGATATTCACAAAATCTGGTACCCCACAAAAAAAACAGGGAATATCCAGAACTGAACAATTGCTCATAGCTGCTTCTCTTGACTAATTAATCTCGGGGGGATACATGTGAATTTGACAAAATTTATATCTGCAAAAACAAATAAATAATAACTGGGGTCTTTGCTTCGGCAAATGGAAAGCCTAGACTATTTTGTTTAAATTGATTGCTGCATTACACTTTGAATAAACAATCTCTTATTTAATTAAATTTTCATTGCAATTTAATTGCCTCATAGAGTCACATGGACCATGAATGAGGTTTATAGTGTTTGGTACAGCATATACCTGTAGTTTAACCAATTTCTGTAGAAGTAAATAGTCACAGTTAACATCATCGGTACAGCATGCACATGTAGCGTAACCAATTTCTGTAGAAATAAGTAGTCAAGTTAACATCATTGGTACATCATGCACCTGTAGTGTAACCAATTTCTGTCGAAGAAAGTAATCAAAGTCAACATCATTGGTACAGTATGCACCTGTAGTGTAAACAACTTCTCTAGAAGTAAGTAGTCAAGTTAACATCATTGATACAGCATGCATCTGTAGTGTAATATACTTCTACCTTTTGAAGAGCAGAATTTTGAAACGTATAGATTTCTCAAACGGCCTCTAATCCTTCAATTCAGACTATATGATTTGACATGATAAATTATTTTAACGCCTTTTAAGCTTTGAATTCAGACAATATGATTTGATATGAATATTTTGAAGTATTATTCGAGTAGACCCCAGTCATACAATATCGACTTCCGTCTGATATCGTTATCATTTTGTACAATATCTTATATCGACACGCGATTTTTTTATATCTCGTTATAAGTTAGGACTGGTATAGCACGATCTTAAGAGATGTATTTGGAATAGCTCGTCAGATTGTCCAGTAAATTAATAGACAATTTCCCGTACATTTATAATGGGCAGTTTGGGAATATGTAGACTAAACTATAGGTAGGCGAAAAGAGATAAATTAGCTGTTCACGCAGTAAATAGTAATTATTGCTGAATTAAAGTAGATAGCTTTATTTTGTAACTTCTACTGATTTGTACTCTAATGAAATAGTTATTTCTGACAACAGAGTAAGCTTTGATGGTTTCTGCAACCTTGTTTTAAACAGACGCAATAGCTGAATTAATTACTTTTATTTCAGGTCCATGCCAGCTGGGAATTGCAGAACAAGCTCTTGATAGAAACTTCTAAAATCCGCATATATAAATTAATTCAGTAACGCTGTAGTAAAATAAATGCACATCTTTACTACAGCTAACATCGCTTGCTTAATCTAGGAGGGCAAAATGACCATTGGTGCCACATTCAAGTTGCTTCAGTCTCGAATCTTGCCATGTACTATTTAACCCCTTTCTTTGTTTTCTGAGCACCCCATATTTAAACAGACACTGAGGGGGACTGTATGAACAAGTAGACACGTTATTTTTTTGCTGACAAGTGATCTACGGCATGTTGACAGGCGATTCAAATCAATTCACGTGCTTCTGTCAGATGCATTTCAGACGAAATAAGAGTAGAATGAAATGGTCACTATCACCAATAGTTATCATGCAGCGACGGCACTTGAGTTCAAACTAAACTGGTTGAACTTGTAACAACATAGATGAGTGTTATTTAAATACGGACCATGCAGTTGGAGTATCGAATTAATACTTAATGATGTACATACAATCGAAGTATCGAACATTTAATTACAACCATCATAACATGTTTTCTACTTCCGTGCTGTGTCACAAATACACAGCATAAAACACATGAGAGAGAGAGAGAGAGAGAGAGAGAGAGAGAGAGAGAGAGAGAGAGAGAATGATAATAGGCTATTAATATACTGAAATATTTCGAATTTCAAAACTGAAAACGAACACCAGGACATTTGATACATACAAAATGATGAGAGACATTTCCGACTAGTTTAATGCAATATTCAGCCATATAAAGAACATGTCGTTTTTAATAAAGTCAGTTCATTACATTTTTAACTCTTATGGGGAGTCAGAGAATTCTGAGGGTTGTTTAACCCGGATACGTCACTGGTGACGATGGTTCGAGGGACGATACTGATTAACACCATGTGAGCAGATAGTTGCGGAATAGGGAAGTTCTTAAAGTCTTAAGGGCTCCTTCCACAGGCTGATTGGGATAGATAGATAGATAGATAGATAGATAGATAGATAGATAGATAGACAGATCTTTCCATAGATAGACAGACCTCTCCAAACAGATCAGCTTAGTTCAGCTGTCACTTGATCACAAGGGCCGTTCTATTTACCCTCAGCATATTTCCTATGTAAAAATTTCATGTAATCAGCCGTCACCTGTCTTGGGCGGTCAGCGGCCAGATGTTTGTTTTTTTTTAAACAAGCAGTGGTTTCACCATTCCTTTAGTGGTCACTGGAGCGTATCATCTGCGACCGCTTCAAGTTTGCAAATTAGACATCTGTTGTTTGATGAGCAAGGCATGGTATACATATATAAAGGTATATTACGTGAATCGATATTTAAGCATTTCATATTTTGATTGTACTTAACGTAATCCAGTGAAACAAATTCTTGTTTGACAAAATCAGATTCAACAGAGGACACATGTTAGTGCGGTAGTCACGTGATACAACAAAACCATTGTAGACGTGCACTAATCTTGATGAATGTGACTTTCTACAAGTTGCTGTGACAGGTTTCTGGTCGTAGTTCTCAGAATAATACTTTTGAGAAATATGCGTCATGTCGTGCATTTACAAACAATATATGGCTTTCATTAGATATTTTTTATTTTTGTACAACTACATTGGTAAGGGTTTTGATATCACATGACTATAGGACCTCTGATGTCATGGACATGTAGGCTGCGAGATTTGTGTAGTCATGTGAGTAGCAATGCAATGGCGAGTGTGAAGATTTGGTTGTTATGTTATGGTTGGATTGGGGGTGAGGTGCTCCCAATATTTTATTTAAACTAATGTAGAAGTCCCACCCAGGCTCGATTTTGGTTGGAAGTTAAATTAGTGAAAAATAGATGTAAAGCTCCGAGCTCCCAGTCAGCAATGCCGACGGTTAAATGGTTAAATATACACAAAAAAAGGGTGAAATTCAATGAATAACAATTTAATAACAATTCAATAGCAAAATGATTCAAATTTTCCGAGTGCACTCCTTCCGCTTGACCCTTTAATAGCCTATTGCATCACTTGATTAGTAGTGTGAGATAGAATTCCACCTGTCCTTGTATTCTACTCATCTGTGGTATTCTTCTTTCCTATTTTTCCCAATTCCTTCTCCTCTTCCTCCCCGACTTTCTCCAAATTCCTTCTCCTCCCCTCGACTTCTATATACTCCTTCTCCTCCTCCTCCACTTCTCCTCCAGACTCCTTTTCCTCCTCGTCCACCTTCTATCCACCTTCTCTCCACCGACTAGACTTTTGTCGACTCCGACTGTTCGGCTAGTCTCAATTCCGTCTCCACCCCTTGGAGACTCGGGACACAACTGAACAAGAAGTTCTGTCCCCTAAAAAGCTTCCTTTCCGAAGCTTTGTCTTTCCTTAGAATCAGCTTCTAAAACGTTTTACCGCCAAATTACGAGTGGCTCTCTTGGAGTAACCCTATTTGCTCATCAATCTTCCCAGGAGAAACTAAATTTTTGTTTACGAGTTTTGAAGTAACATTCGGATCTAAATTGTAATCACGCCCTCTATCTCAATTCCAATTGGATGTAGCTGTGACCCGATCCAATCAAACTTAGCGGATAATGTCCTTCTCGCTGTCTGTCCACATGGGGAAGGATGAGAACACGCCCCGTTCACCCCGCGGGCTTCCCTTTGATCCTAACCTAACCTCTTAACACGTAGGTGTGAAGTACTGAGATCTATCGCCTACGCCAACTCAAGATTCCGGGTCTCTGGCGGGTCACGGTAAACTTGTGTAAGAGATTAACACTAGCCCGCAACAATGTTAAGACATCAAACACATGGCCGCAGTAAATTATATACATGGCCTAATAGGTGGGGCTTAGCAAACGTGACAGCGAGTATCTAGTTAAATTTCATCAACGCTCTAGTTTCGTCTCCTCTGTCAGCGGATTAATGATATAACTATTATAATACTCGCAATTTTCAAAAAAATAAATCATTTTCATATCGATTTCGTGCGGGTATGATTCAATGTAGTATTTTTTAAGTTTGCTAGGACCGCTGGTAGGCGGCTATCCTATGCCTGTACCGCACGTGGCGGCAAATTCCAACTTTTCGATAGGCAATTGACTTTGGCCCTACACCCCGACATCAGTGTTGAAGTAATTAAGACGTTAGAGGAAATTCGGACTAGCGGTTTAGGTGCTACTAACAACATCCCTAGGAAATTTTCTTTTCAATACCCAATCATCAAAGGTCGCAAACAAAAGCTGACAGTCTTTTGATTTGGGTTTAGTTTGAGCAACTGCCTAATCCATCAATTGTTTAAAGTGTGAACACCTTTTTCATGTCTAATTATACAAACTGCTTTCGAAAAAGTCAGTCGTATGTTTCACAACTACATATGAGATTTGTAATTTTACTTAGGAAATGTTTCTATTGATAATTCTATTGATAATGACATAAAAGTGTGTGTGTGTGTATGTGTGTGTGTGTGTGTGAAGAGAGAGAGAGAGAGAGAGAGAGAGAGAGAGAGAGAGTATAAATGCATGTACACAGTTGTAGTTTTAATTTTATTTTTTATTTTATGGGGTGTCTTTAAATTGTCAGTTTGGTTTTATATGACATTAAATGACGAGCAGAGTCGGGTACTGGTAAATGCAGTTATTTCTTTGCAGGAGAGCAGATGTTATTCGTTCATAGGACATAACATTTTTCATGAAAGAAGCTCGAGAGCTAAACCTTTTCTTTCATTGCAATTATCTTCTCTTTGATGCCCTATTTACCAAAGTCGAGTAACAAACTCCAATTTACCAAAGTCGGGTAAGAAAATCATATTTATGAAAATCGAATAACAAACTCCAATTTTCTAAAATCGGGTAACAAAATCATATTTATGAAATTCGAGTAAAAACTCCTATTTACCAAAATCAGGTAACAAACTGTTATTTACCAAAATCTGGTAACAAACTCCTATTTACCAAAATTGAGTAATACACTCTTATTTCCCAAAATCGAGTAACAAACTCCTATTTACCAAAATCAGGTAACAAACTCCTATTTACCAAGATTGAATAACAAACTTCTATTTACCAACATCGGGTAAGAAAATCCTATTTACCAAAATCAGGTAACAAACTCCTATTTATGAAAATCGAATAACAAACTCCTACTTATGAAAATCGAGTAACAAACTCCTATTTACCAAAAACGATTAACAAACTCCCATTTACCAAAATCAAGTAACAGTCTCCTATTTACCAAGATCGAGTAATAAACTCCAATTTACCAAAATCAGGTAACAAACTCCAGTTTACCAAAATCAGATAACAAACTCCAATTTACCAAAATCAGGTAACAAACTTTTGGCTCGCTGTGAAATATTTAGTATCTGATACATAAAACGTTGAGAAACTATGGTAGGTTCCCTTTATATCGTTGGTTCTAGACTATCGTGGTATTTAGATTTGTCGACATTTTTCCTGCCTAACGCCGTCTATCGTGTACTTATCTTCTATACACTACATGACCATAAGTTACTAGTTCTGCATCACTAGTTTGATTTCGGGAAACTGTCGGGATTTCTGACGAGTACAATTTTTTTAAAATACACCCATGAATAACACGATTTCCAAATAATGGCCATGCTCAATGTTCTTAAACAGAATCCATATCTTCTAAAACGTCGTTATCACTGTACGAAATCGGTTAACTAGTTTGTCGTCTTATAATGGCCAATGATGTTATGCAAGAGTCTGAACGCATAATTACCGTATCTGTCAAGAAGTAAGAGATCGAATCTATGGTAGCAAATACGAGTCAAAATGTGATGGATGGACGGTTGTTGTTTTTCTGGCGGCTTTTGCAATTGACAGGTATTGAATTTAAAACTTTGTTGTACACGATTTATTACTTACCATTGGAACACCGCGAGTTGTTTAAACAGTCTGAGGTCGATATGTACTTTCATGCTCATGTTGGTGGTCCGTTCAGAGCGACAATATCAGCGCAACTTTACTCCCGTAACAAGTGGTTACGGATGCATTTCTTTAACTCTCTGATACGTTTCAGTTGGACGGTACAAGTTGCAGAATGAGTGCCATGGAAGTAGCATCCATTTTTCAGTTGATTTACATTTTGTGCAACATATATGTCAAGTTCCCAACATTAGGACACGTATATGCCATCGTAAAAATATTTTTTGGGTATTACCACGATATCATAGTAACTCCCCTTGCATAACCTGGAATCTGCATGGCGTCTGTTTATCGATCGTTTCCGGCAGTCATCTGATTTAAACTGGAAATTAAATGCATTTAAATTTAGAGCAAAGAGCAAATATATAGACATAATATCTTGAAAAAAGTTAGTGTTTTTTATTTGCTTATTTGCCGATAGCAAACTTTAAGATCCACGATACCGTAGCATTCCGGTATATAGCGGCAGACTAAAAACTGTTCTATGTGTGCCTTTGTCATTACCATTATTATTATTATTATTATTATTATTATTATTTATTGCAGTAAATATATCAATCTTTAAAATGTGCATATGTTGCAAGGTATGCGTGAGATATATCAACTTTGATGATAGTATCCTTTCTGTGTATGAAAGTATGAAGGTATAAAATGCATTATTACAAAAATGTCCATCAACTCGTCATTTTTCATTCCAAGTCCTAACTTTGGACACTCTACAGCACACATACTACAAAGAAATTAACTTCTATGTATGCATACACAACAATATAAACTAAAAATTCATAAATGTTTCTCAGAATTAATGGCATTTACTTGTAAGAGAGGAAGGAAATATAGAAGAAAGAAAGCGAGAGAGAGAGAGAGAGAGAGAGAGAGAGAGAGAGAGAGAGAGAGAGAGGGAGTTGGAGAATTGCATAACAAAATATATAATATCCATGTATTAACTGGCAGTATGACACAGGTGTTAATTATATATTATTTTAAATAGCGTGGTTTTGAATTTATAAATACTGTAAAACTGAAGAAAACCATTATTCCAATGTTAATATTTACAAAAACTCTTACAATTTTGTTATATTATGCCGTGCTGTTTGGCATTAATGATCACCATATTATCATTACCATGATCACCACAGCTCCAGCTTCAAGAACCAGTATAACTGTCCACATCCCACTGCTTGCAATGGAGATGGTAGTGATAGTAGTAGTGGTAGTGACATGGTTAATCACTGACCTTAATAAACCATCTGATTGAAGAACTGGTCCATAAGACATTACCGTCGTCTCTCTCCACTCTTATAACACACTAGGGCTAAAGTAAACACGTTGCAATTTACCATCTAAGTTTTTCACTAGCATTGTTGCATCTAAATTATGAAGATAGTGTCATCTTGTAAAACAGGAAAGCTTCCTGGGGATCACGAGGAACAAAAAGGCAAAACGTGCAATCGATTGCTACAGGTCTAAATTTAAAATTGCATGTACATAGTGTGAACATATTCTGATATCTTATAAACGTATATAAAATATCCTATGCGCTTTATAAAATATCTTACTTAAATCGTACATATATAATATCTCACAGTATATAACTTTAAGGGATCTTATAACAGCTATTATACAGATTTATGAGATACTGAATGAAGTATATAATACAGCCTACGAGATTATACAGTCAGTGAGGTATTGTATACAGTAAACCATGAGATAGTGAATAAAGTATATAATACAGCCTACAAGATTATACAGTCAGTGAGGTATTGTATACAGTAAACCATGAGATAGTGAATAACGTATATAATACAGCCTACAAGATTATACAGTCAGTGAGGTATTGTATACAGTAAACCATGAGATACTGAATAAAGTATATAATACAGCCTACAAGATTATAATGTCAGTGAGGTATCGTATACAGTAAACCATGAGATACTGAATGAAGTATATAATACAGCCTACAAGATTATACAGTCAGTGAGGTATCGTATACAGTAAACCATGAGATACTGAATGAAGTATATAATACAGCCTACAAGATTATACAGTCAGTGAGGTATCGTATACAGTAAACCATGAGATACTGAATGAAGTATATAATACAGCCTACAAGATTATACAGTCAGTGAGGTATCGTATACAGTCTTATGGATATTCTATAAAGTCTATTATACGCTTTGTGAGATACTGTATACAGTTTATTTTACAGTATATGAGATATTGTATACAGTCTATTTTACAGTATATCAGATACTGTATACAGTCTATTTTACAGTATATTATATATTTTATATCGCTGTTGCACAATTTAAACGTTATAATCATCCTTTGTTGGAACTAAGTGAGCCTCACTGCGAAAGTTTCGTGTCTATAATAAAAGCATAAATACACATAGACACTGGCAGCGGGTCACACAAAATATTTCGTAAGGCCTGATGTTCCCCCCCCCCCTCCGTCTCATATATTCTGAGATAGATAGCTTCTGAATATTATAGTAATTTGATCTGTCATAGTCGGCAAACCAGCGTAACAAACAATCCAATAACTAAGCTAAATGGCTGATACAGTCAGCCGTGAGGATGTTTGGAGTGTATGTTACATGCACATCGACCTTCACTCATAACCGACGTGCGAACGTTTACTAACCTTTTTTAATGTATTTAATTATATCTATTCTCGACACGTGCCTCATGACTGATTATCTCAGTTTACTATTTTTCTGGACTTGTGCACGAGTAATGATTAATTAACCAAACTGGTTTGTCGGATCTATCATGCTTTTCCACACATGCGTTGATAAAACTGCAAGTACAAAAATAGATTCAAGACATAAAAACCGCCAGAATCTGGTTGCAAAGTTTATCTTTTTCATTACTCATGATCTTGGGAAAGATTTCCTACGATTGCACGATGATTCTATTTTCGGAACTGAAATTAAGGAGTAAGTGCAAAAGAAATATTGAGTAAGTTATAAATGCCATTGAAAACTCTAGGCGATGGATAGCAGTGTATATACTTTAGTTCGAGTGTTTGTAAGAGTGTATGGGGATAGAACTGAGAGATACTGTCTTATGGGTGGCTTATTAAAGTCAACGAGTCACCATTTCTTTTTGTCTCGTGTGTGTTTTATTCCCCGTGATTGAAATAAAAACTGAACGTCTATCATAAAAAGCAGATTTTGAACAGTTTTCACGTTTGTTGGTATAAATAATGTCATTGAGTTGAAGAAAACCATTCTCCCTGTATTGACATTATCAAAACTGCACTATAACTTGATAATAAACAATTTATTGTATTATGTGGTGCTACTTAGTGTTAATTATCGCTATTTTTCCATCGCAACAAGAGGAACTATTGATACTACTGAAGTTGAGGATTAATGGGTATTTTGTATTTTTTGTTTATGATTAGGCTACAGCCTTCTATCCCCCTTTCTTTTATTAGTTTTAGCGAAGAACCACATGCCACGTGCAACCCGTGGATTAATAATCCACGAAAGTGAAGGGGCTAAAAGAATGGCCAGAGTCATGCAAGATAGATACAGTGACCTTGATCAGTATCGGGCGAAACCACTTTAACACTATTACGATGACACGATTGTTTATTATGATAATGATCTGCATGGTAAAGTTTCAGTTAGGCCCATATTATTGAAAGAAACTATATCACCGAAAATATTGATTACAACTATACTTCAGAACATATCCACTCCAATGCTGTATAAACAAGGTTATCGAATTTCACTATACAATTTGGCAGAGCATTTTTTTGTACCGGCAGAGAATATATATATATATATATATATATATATATATATATATATATATATATATATATATATATATATATATATATATATAATATTGAAGAATTACCGTAGTATATTTAATGAATGAAAATTCTCAGATCGGCGCTCATAATATTTTGAAAGAATTTATCGAAATCTCAACCAACGGAATAGTTCTTCCCGACTAATGGCATACAAAAAACGTGGCAGAAAAGTTCAAATAACTGTTTCGTTTGAATGCATCATACTGATTTATCAAAGAGGTCCAGAAGATGTTATATACGTTTTCGAGCACATAATTGGAAAATACTGAAAAATTAATTCACTTTGGAATATTCTTTGAATTAGAGCGAATCAGTCTTGGTCAAGAACAGATAACAACTTGATGAGATATTGTTCAAGCGAGTTACATGAGTGAATCCTCTGATGATACAGTAATTCTTGCAGTAATAAAGACATCCAAAAGCGAATCAATTAGATACATTTTTTTTCGGTATTAATATTTATGAAAAAACACTAATGGCGGTCGAACATGTGCGAAATAATGAATTTATTTGTAATGAAAAACAATATAATTAAATGTTAGAATCCCTTAAAAATGGTGGTGTTTCTGTGAAGAGATATTTCTATGTAAAGATACAGAACCATTGGAATCAATACTTGAGCATGGCAAGATAATGTCAGAGACTCGTAAATATGTAAACATAGAGCAAACAAGTTTGAAATTATTGGATGCGTGAGCAAAAAGGATGGAGGGTTTCGAATTGGTTTAATGAATTAGTGTAAAGATAAATGTGCACTAATTTCGACAAATACTTGACTGATGACAATTTTATTTGCACAGGAAGATCGTTTTAGAATTAAACTTCAGAGAGACACTAAATCACCTTGTAATGTTACAATTTACGTATCAGCATTTACGATTAATGAATGGAACATGAGCCACTATAATCCTATAAAGACTAATATGATAGACAGCCGGTCTTGGTTAAGCACATAAATTGATATTTCCTATTAGAGAAATATACTTTTTAACTATATTTTAAAAATTCAGTGACATTGGGATGCAAAGACTGCAAAGGTGTATGCAGGGGATAAAATGAACTATACGGCTTAACATGCATTTATAAATACTGTAAATCACATTTGCTCGCCTATTGTGTTGGTACAGGTTCTCGTCCATGCATTAAATGAGGTATCAGGGTCAAATCATGTAATCAGCTTTGCCCACCTTGTGGATCTGTTCGTGGAGAAGTTAATGAGCATCCTAGCGGTGGAAAACATTAAAATCACTAGTAGGTATTGTGCCGCTAACAATGACCTGTGAACGAGAAAATGTGTGTTTCCATACCAGCACAATAAAGACTGGAACAAATTTGCAGAAACTCAGTTGCCACCGATCGAAGCGTTTAATTCGTCGTTGTCGCGTGAAGGTATTTCCGCCAACGACTAGTTTGGTCGACATTTGATTGTAAAACCATGGGTGACTATTATGATCTGTTTTTGTGCACCGATGTGTTGTTACCCGCTTATGTGTTAGAAAAGTTTCAACACACTGTCATGCACGTGCATAAGTTAGATCATGCACATTACTTCTCATCAGCGGAACCTGCTTGGTACGTTGTTGTATCATGAGAGTTTATTAAAGTTGGCCTAATATCCCATCACAGCCATTGGGTGGTCTTGACGCGAATAACTCATTTGTGTTTTCAGCAAACACTGGCATCACTGGAATACTATTGAACTTCCTACCGGCACGTACGACATAGGATCGATCAATGAAGAAATACGACGAAGAATTTCATTGGTGACCAGCAAAGATTCTAAAAGTTCTACACATGCGCATACGCCCATATGCTATCGATATAAACCGTTCGTCAGTAAGGTCAGTTTTAGG
The DNA here is from genome assembly GCA_016617855.1 of Megalonaias nervosa. Taxonomy (NCBI): domain Eukaryota; kingdom Metazoa; phylum Mollusca; class Bivalvia; order Unionida; family Unionidae; genus Megalonaias; species Megalonaias nervosa. The sequence goes on along the minus strand of JAECUM010020660.1, from coordinate 13,703 downwards.
TTGGCCTGACAACATTTCAGATGATAAACGGTTTTTATACATGGGATATCGTACCATGCCTGACATTGTCAGAATTACCTCAACCATGCAGATCAGTTTAACCTGTGACTGCATCAGTGACAGTTATTAAAGCGGATTTGAAACAATAGGCGTAGTTGTTCAGGAAAATTTATTGTTTGGGTTTTCACCACTCCGGAACCGAGTGATTCAATATCGATTACTTCCGCGTCGACTGTCAATCTTTCATATCATAATAATCGGTTAACATATATTCGTTTTATTATTTAAGATGGACACATTGTAAATATCCGCGGTCAAATGTTAATGATGCTACTATACAGAAGAAATCGAATGATATTTAATATAATGGCAGTCGTACGTGGATGTGTAAACACAACAGCATGTTGTAAACGCGAGAAAACTCGTTTATGCGACATATTATGGAATTGTCCTTGGAGACGTTTTTCAGGGGGTTTTCACAGGCGCACTAAAGGTGCTTTCGTGATTGTCCTCACGCGCTGTACCAATTGCTAAACAAGCTGCAATTCGAATCGTTCATAGCATCAACTATATTGCCGCGGACCGGTTGAAAAATATATGATTGCGAGCGGTTCAATCGATTCGAGATCGACTACAATGCAGTGATTAGTTAAGTCGCAGGAATCAAAAACTGTGTTGGTTGCGTTGATCAATGCTGCTGTTACAACAAAACAATACGTATATGAAAGCATCGCTGATGTTCTCGCACCGCTATGCGTAATAACTTATTCAAGGCATAGTGACCAGCGATGCCGAGGAAAAAATGATGCTACAACAAGTGACTGATTTACTTTCGGTATTATGGACGAGGATTACTTTGATAGAGTTGAATCTCATGTCTTAAAGGTGCAGGAGTCTGGATCGTATTTATCTATCTTATTCGGATACAGAGGCGAGTAGGGTACAATAACAATATTGGTAAATGATCAGCTGCTTATTGTTATATCATTCGCACGTGCCGTTACAGACACTCAGTTTCAATAATTTGTCACGTACCAAGACAACTAGATGCAGGAGATGAAATTAAGTCCAAAGGACTCAACGTCGTTACAGACGGGTACTTAACCGTCTATGATATTTGTATTTAAGGTAAAAATTAACTTTACATGTGAGTAATGGATTTCGATCAAGGTGATGAGATTGCGGAATTTACCAGTTCGATAAGCTGACAGCGGATCCTAGCATTGATTTTAATTATTTTCCATTTGCCAAAGAATATCACGTACAGAATGGTGTTAGAAGAGAATTGTATACGCTCCAATACAATTTACACGAAAGAAAGGCAAGATAAAAATAGACTGTTGGAACCACCCTAATAGAGGTTAGCTTGGTGTTATAGCATTAGCACGTGAATACACTCAATTGTTGACAGCACCACTACAATTACGAAGTGGAATTCACCGCTGCGTCTACCCCGTTATGTTCACCAAAGAATATGTTACACCAACATCGACTCAACTGAAACAAGAAAAGATCTCGACTGTTATTCAGCAAGGTCGCGCTTGTTCGGGTAACATTTGATGGTCGGCAATGAGAACAATTATTTGATCGGAGAATGCACAATCGCCGAAAATCTAAATGTTTCCCAAGCAGATATTTTTAAGGATTGTATGACAGTTGTGCCAGTAAAAACAAAGGTAGTTGGTTAGAAGAACGTGTGCATGTTGCACCTGATCAATTTTACTACATAATTATATTACAATAGAGTTACTGTGATGGACCATCAAAGTTACCGACGTCAAAAAATAATTCGAAGTGGATCTACAGCTGCAAAATGAAATAACAAAGAGAAACTCTCTACTTGCACTGTACAAACGTGCATTTCCTGCCGCTAATGTAATTTGTGGATTCTCCACGGCAGCAACTGTTGGTCTGGGTGTGACTGGAATCACCGCAACAAGAACCATAATAGATGTACCAATCGGAATATGTCGGACTTATGATTTAACTTTTTAGAATTATTTTCGATGTAATTGAGAGAGAGAGAGAGAGAGAGAGAGAGAGAGAGAGAGAGAGAGAGAGAGAGAGAGAGAGAGAGAGAGTTGTCAATCAGCAATAGAGCAATTCTCTGGACCAATCTTATATTTCTCTCATTCTTATTACTTTCTTTCTTTCCCAAAGTTAGTCATAACATACCGTTACACAATCATCTTACATAGGAATTAAGATAAGAAACTCATACCAGCAAAATGGTATCTCTAAGACAGAGCAGATGGTGCAAATATAAACTTATCCCGGTCACGTAATCTGTTAACGACTGAAAGTAAACACCAGCTTTTGCCTGCTGGGTTAAATCAATCAGTAATATATAGTTAGAGCAATTATTTGAATTAATCATGGACGATAGGCAGATAAGTACTAAATATAAATCTGTCATATGTCTGTGCTTTTACATCCTGCATAAGATTACGAGCACATTAATAATCACACTTTAAAATTAACAGACAAGCAAATCTCGATCTATTTTGAAAATTTAAATTAAAAATCACTAGCCAATTCATAATATTGTGTATCACCAATTCGTGTAGGGTAACAGAACGTTTAAAATCATGACTAACAATTGCAAGACAATTCAGACTGTATTATATCAAGTTACAAATTAAAAATTATTAGACCAGTCAGATTTTAAAGACAATTTAACGAACACTAATACCATATAAAACAAATATATAGCATCTTAAATCATGATACAAAACACGAGCGAAGTGGTTGAAAGAGGAAGAATCTCAAATGGGCTTGTACATTTAAATGGCCTACACAACATTGAATCTCAAATGGGCTTGTACATTTAAATGGCCCACACAACACTGACACTCAAATGGGCTTGTACATTTAAATGGCCCACACAACATTGAAACTTTAATTGTTTCAGTAATGGAAACTGGCGCATTTAAAAACCAGGAAACGACTCTTAGCCCACTGAAGGTTACTTTGAAATTGTAGATTATATGCTCTCCAGAATCAAAGTAAATATAAGCTCACGACTAGTAAAGAGCTTAAAATGTTCAACCAATATACAAGGTATTCAAGAGAAAGTTGATATGTAAACACATGAAGCAACATGGGATTCATAAAGACTCCAGCTAGGGGCTGACCGCTCCGGTGGCCTAGTGATTAGAGCGTCCGCCTCGGATGCGGGGGGTCGTGGGTTCGAGCCCCAGCCAAGTTATACCAAAGACTTATAAAAATGGTACCAACCGCTGCCTCGCTTGGCGCTCAGCATTAAGAGGTTAGTGTTAGGACTGGTCGGCCTGGTGTCAGGATAATGTGACTGGGTGGGACATCATGTTACATGTCCGCGGCATGATACCCCAATGCTAGACATCACTATAAACTGCCACACTGCAGACATCGTAGAGATATGACTGAAAAATTGTTAAAGCTACGTTAAAAATCCAAATCACACACACATCACGCCAGCGAGGAGCTGAATTTGTGTGCGTTCATTCATAACATCCGTTTAACCGATTTGGAAATATAAAGAAATTAAAATAAAGGCTCATAGAGATGCACATATATGATAAAGCCATCATGTGAATGCTTGATTCAACACAGGATGTCAGAATGAGTCCAGATGAGAAGTACACCTGGTGTGGTCTTATACATGCTACATTTACGTTGTGAATCAATGACTCAACATAGAAGTCCTAATGACTCCAGAGAGAAACACGCCTCGTGTTGGTCTTATGCATGATAAAGTAACCATATGAATGCATGACTCAACATACAAAGTCCAAATGACTCCAGAAAGAAGCACACCTCGTGTGGGTCTTACGCACAAAGAGACGTGAGCAGTCCGCGAGAAGCAATACCAGCACAAATAGAAAATGATCTAAGAAAATTAATAATGTACTTAGCACAAAGTCCTATAGCTGAAAGCAAGAAAGTGTTATCCGCCAGGTGTGTATCAGCGTGTGTGCCTGGGGAGGTGGGTTGTGGATACGTCTGACATTAACTAACCCCATGGATAGAATATTTACACAACGAGGTGGGATTGTGCGATGTATATGAGATAAAGGAAAAGGATTATACCTACATATGTATACAAAATAGTTTCACTGATAAAAGAACATACATCAAATTTAGACAGAAGTTTCTCAAAAAAAACTTAGAGGTTCATTTAAAAGAAAGGTAGATGTGCATAAATTTTGCGACAAGAGAAGATCATCATACTTGAAGATCATCCGTTACAACAAGTTTAGTTCTGTTTAAGCTTATTAGACTTAACGATCATTTTTATCATGTCATCAATGAAATGACCATGCCAGCCATAAAAGACCAATCTTGTCATGCGCACCATGAAATGACCATGCCAGCCATGAAAAACCATTTTTTCATGCCCTATATGAAATGACCATGCCAGCCATTAAAGAACATTCTTGTCGTGTCCGCCATTAAATTGGAACAAAAGCATACAACAGAAATGCTTTACTCATCAATTAGCATATCAAATGACGTTCAACAAAATATTTCAGATGTCTTGGAACATATAACCTAAAACACCTGGAGATTAAGCAAAAATATGTTGATGATACGTGAATTTTTTTTATTTATAGGAATGTCTATGCTTCAAATTACATACTGCGCCCTGCTCATCATTTCAGTGCTACTGAATTAGCACATGACGCAAGTTTTCAGTATCTTATTGTACAGCTGGAAAGTTTAACAGAGAATGACATGATCCTGATGGGTAAGAGTAGAATACGAAATGCAGTTAAGATGGTATCGCATAGATGCAACGAAACAAAACATGAAAACTACTTCGATAAATAAACTATTGTGACGTCCATGTCTCTGAGCGCAGCGATGCTGAGTAAGAGAGCTCAAGGTCGTTTATCGTGTACCTAAACGCCAACATCCTGACATTTCAATTGATGCCCGCAAGAAGAAAATTAAACTGGACACGGATGAGCAAAATTAAAGAAGAGCTATGCGAGTGCAAGGCATCATAGCAGGATATCTGTTCGAACATCTGATGACTTTGATACTAGGCATATTTTTGAAGTGAACTTGGAAACGCCATCCTTTGGTATCAGCGAATTGAATTACAGATTAAACTGATTTATCTGTTACTGAAGAAGTAGACAAATGATTACATAGCTATAAAACTAACATTACCGAAATTATATAATTGTTAAGTTTCGATATATATATATATATATATATATATATATATATATATATATATATATATATATATATAAAATTTAAATCAAAATTATACTCAAGTCTCATTAAAATATTTTTAATTTGTAACGGTGGCTTGTCTAAAAAGTTTTTTTTTTTCAGTTCATCAGGAATAACATGGTTTTCTTCAAACACTCGCTCCTTTGCGTTGTTTTTGTCCCTAATGTAAATAACTATCAACATGTATTATTTCTAACAAGGCCTACCAAAAGAGTTGTAGCAGAAAGTAAAACATATACAACGATTAGAAGCTAGACTCTTCCAACCCATGCAAAATGACTCGAAGAAAGTTGATACGATAGAAAGAGGGGTGTCTCAAAAAAGTAGAAGTCAAACAGGACCCTACACCCTACATAAATATCCAAATATAAAAAATGAGTTGGAAAGGGTCAAATGAAACTCAGATTATTTTTTTTTCTCCTTGCGCATTGTATGTACTGCAGACTTACTGAGCAGGGCATCGTAATGCATAAATTTGTTTAAATTTCTATCCCTTATTCGTTGTTTTTTCTTCTGATATCACTTCACATTAAAGACCTTTAAAACCACAATGTAACATAACTGTTCAAATGAACATAGCTGTGACTCTCTCGCTGTGACTCTCTCTTACAATCCAAAAACTTTTTTGTCAGTTTAGATTCATAATAAACTTAGCTTATGTTGAAGTATGTTTAACTGTTATGGAATGTAATGCTCACCCTTGTAAAATCATAGATTGAGGGTGTATCATGTACCTACCATGTGTATCAATAACATGGTCCTATCCCTTGTACCTACCATGTGTATCAATAACATGGTCCTATCCCTTGTACCTATCATGTGTATCAATAGCATGGTTCAATCCCTTGTACCTATCATGTGTATCAATACCATGGTCCTATCCCTTGTACCTATCATGTGTATCAATAGCATGGCCCTATCCCTTGTACCTACCATGTGTATCAATAACATGGTCCTATCCCTTGTACCTACCATGTGTATCAATAACATGGTCCTATCCCTTGTACCTATCATGTGTATCAATAGCATGGTTCTATCCCTTGTACCTATCATGTGTATCAATAGCATGGCCCTATCCCTTGTACCTATCATGTGTATCAATAGCATGGCCCTATCCCTTGTACCTATCATGTGTATCAATAGCATGGCCCTATCCCTTGTACCTATCATGTGTATCAATTGCATGGCCCTATCCCTTGTACCTATCATATGTATCAATAGCATGGTTCAATCCCTTGTACCTATCATGTGTATCAATACCATGGTCCTATCCCTTGTACCTAAAATGTGTATCAATAGCATGGCCCTATTCCTTGTACCTATCATATGTATCAATAGCATGGTTCAATCCCTTGTACCTATCATGTGTATCAATACCATGGTCCTATCCCTTGTACCTATGATGTGTAATAATAGCGTGGTTTTATCAGCAAGATTCAAGTCATGTGTGAAGTTGACTCATTTTTTTATATTTGGACTGTAACTCTAAAGTCATTGAAGATTAATTAAACGTACGGTATGTTTAAATCATCACTTCTGAATGCATCATGTATATTCATGGTATTTTCATCAATGTTTAGACAATAGATCAATGTTATCTATTTTTGTGTCGAACCTGTAGCACAAATTTTCAAGGATAGTGAGATAAAAGTATATATAAAACAGTGTTGCATACCATGTTCTGTCATTTCTCAAAGTCATGGTGAAGCCAAGAATATTATTGTGCCATGTTAAATTATGATATGACTATTAATTCATTTATTTTTACAACCGTCTTAAATTAGAAATATTATATTAAAACATTGGCATTCTATATTTATGTTAACATTTGCTTGGATAGCCCAAAACTTTGTGACAGCTAGAGAGATTTAATATATATCATAACTAGATGGTGTGTCATACCATATACAGGCCTCTGCCTCTAGGGTAAGTTCACAGGAAGCACAAGTGAAATTGTAATTATGTGATCTTGTGCCTTTTCTGAAGAACAACATTTAAAACACTGAAGATATTTTAATAAAACGTGAACCAGTTATGTATCATAATTAGTGATATCATAGCCATGACTCGAGTCTCCAGCTTTATTTCAGTTGCTAGGGAAAATATACATCAGCACTCTCTGTCCATGATCAGGTATAATATTTTAACCATTGAAGGCATTTTCATGCACCTTTAGCCTGGTGTATATCAAGACTTGATAGTGTGTCTTGTATTCATAGTCATACCCTCTGCCCAAAGGATAAGGTCAAAAACATGAGAAATCAGCGGTCTACTTCCTTATCTTGGCTATCAAGTTTTTACAGCTTCATATATTTTAACGAATATTTATCCAATTCCACACTTTCTGGTGCAGTGGCAGGTTTGTAGCCCTAAGATCAAGGTAATTGATAAGGAAAAGGGCACAAGATGTGTATATAATGTGCTCTGTGGTACTCTTGTTTAAAGCCTTAAGGTTGTACCACATCTCATTGTTTTGATTTCATCTCAAGACCAGAGTTGTAGACTCCGTGGTACTCTTGTTTAAAGCCTTAAGATTGTACCACATCTCATTGTTTTGATTTCATCTCAAGATCAGAGTTGTAGACTCTGTGGTACTCTTGTTTAAAGCCTTAAGGTTGTAACACATCTCATTGTTTTGATTTCATCTCAAGATCAGAGTTGTAGACTCTGTGGTACTCTTGTTTAAAGCCTTAAGGTTGTACCACATCTCATTGTTTTGATTTCATCTCAAGACCAGAGTTGTAGACTTTGAGAAGTTTTCTACATGCTTTTGCCGTCAACCAATGTGACACTAATGTGAAATGTTGGGTGATTTAAGTATGTTTAAATTATCAACCTTTGTCATAGAATTTTCATCAAAGTTCTGTTCATGGCGCTATAGGATCAATAATACAGGATCAATAATTCATAAAAGGGAAGATCATGCAGACATGCTGCTTTTTCTGAAGATTTCTTTCTTAAAATAACTTTCCATTTATTTCAGTATGACACTAATGTTAGTACCAAAGTACTCTTCACATGAACATGGCTCAGAATATGAACTGTGTTCCAATAGCTAGCACTTAAAAGAGAGTGTGGCAAGACACATAAAGAATCATTATTTATTCATTTATCAACTGTCCTGCAGGAACTTATGAAGGGACAACATTTTAGTTTCCATAACAATCTGATCAAAATTCACTTTGAAATTTAAAGAAACAACTATATTTGATTAGGATTTTTTGTTTTTGTAGAAGGTAGATTGGAGTGAATTTCGAGATCTCTGAGACACTTATTTTATTTGTAGATTTAAATGAATCGTTCAAATTAAATTTTGTAAATCTAGGATTATTACTAACAAAGTATGTTATATTTTAAAACAAAAAAACAACAAACCTGCAAGAGCTCTACCTCCATTTGACATTTCATTTTAAATCTGAAGCTAATAAGTCTGACCTGAGAGATCCAAAAGTAGAAACGTTCCTTACTAAATGGAATCAAGTGAAAACATGATTCATAGGGAAATAGAGTAGTGGCTATGAAAGTGAAATAATATGATCGCTGAACGAAGTGTTGACTCTGAGAAAAGAACCCCTTTCTCCTACTGTCTTTCTCGTATGTGCATTCGCGTAGGTATGCACAAATATGCATATGTATGTGTGTATAGATAAATGTGTATGTAGGCGCTTATGAATCTTTTATTTTGTACACAGTATGACCGTATATGCACCCTTTCATATTCATTTTTGTAGAAATACTATTATTTTCATATATATTGATATGTTATCTTGAAATTATTGATGCAAACTATTTCTTTTTCTATTCACTAGTTTATTACCCTCTTTCCTTTTATTTTCCTCTCGCTTTTCTTATGGTTTAAACAATGTATCAAGTTATATGTACTACATGCATGTAGTATTTATCTCTGTCAATAAAGTTTATATGTACTACATGCATGTAGTATTTATCTCTGTCAATAAAGTTTATAATAAAAAGAGTTTTAATATTGTTTTCGTATGCGCCAATAAACTCTAGCTGCTTCAGTAATATCTAATGGTATCAAATTGCATTAGCAGCATCAAAATTATTCAAATGTCATTTCCACTAGTATATCATTAACAGATTAATTTAATTCCTTTGCAATTAAACTCATTATGTATATATATATATATATATATATATATATATATATATATATATATATATATATATATATATATATATATATATATATATATATATATATATATATGTGTGTGTGTGTGTGTGTGTGTGTGTGTGGTCCAAGGTTGACATTGCCGGGGTGGGAATGGGAGACAAGCGCCCCACTCCTCCAGAAATGCCCCATACGGCTTGCGTCTCTGATCGCCTCGGTCAACTAAAATCCAGCTCCTGGCCTTCGCGAGTGGCTTAGCTTCTAAGTCCGGCGGACGATGTTTCCACTAACAGGAGAAAGGGTGAAGGCGGTCACTGGCGCCTTAAAACCAGTCGCTTCGGGTAGATGGGGCTCGTAAACCTTGGATGGTTGCTCATCTAGGAGAAGCAAAACTCTGATCCCAAACCTCCGCTGCCTTGCGGCTATACCCACTCACGGGAAAGGCTAAGGGAGTAAACCCCAACAGAGAATCCGGAGACGGAGTCCCTAAGGCGGTCTGACATTGACTCCAATGTCATTCCGGCAACTCCTGCGATGCTGTTGGTGCCAAGTTGTATCGGCATTTGTCGTTCCCTTGGGAACACCAGCTGCGTGGAGAGGGGGGATCTGCTGCATGGGCAACAGCTGATTCTCCATACTACCCTGCCCAGGCTTTGTAGCTCCACTGGAGAGGACACTCCAGCGTCGTCGTAAGGCACCGGCACAACACGGGAAGCAGCAGTTTACTGGTTATAAGCAATAGCTCGATTCCAACATCAACGTCAACAACTGGGAGAGCTGTGCTGACGACCGCTCCGCCTGGAGCCTTGCTGTCAGACAGGGCGTTCAGAAAGCCGAGGAAAGGATAAACACAAACCTCGCTACAAAGAGAACCAGGAGAAAGGCGAAACAACAACAGCCTCAACAAGCATCAACGTTCACCTGCAGCAAGTGCAACAGAGACTGTCACTCTAGAGTCGGACTCTTCAGCCACTCGCGAAGGTGCAGATAGAACACCCAACCGGAAGCTACACCATCGTCTCTCGAAGACGGACGGATGCCGACGATATATATATATATATATATATATATATATATAGATATATATATATATATATATATATATATATATATATATATATATATATATATATATATATATATATATATATATATATATTGTTACGAGTCTATGCTCTTAACATAAGGAACAGAAATGAGTGAAAAGCAACAAACTTTGTAAAATTCAACAAATAATTTATTTCCCCTGAATACAAAGTGAAAATGAAAATAAAGACCTTACTGCGTTGCGAATTAAATACCAAACTAATCCAAGAACATCAGACACAAGTCCTAATAATCTAAAGTCCTGAATAAAATTCAGTACAAGTCCTGAAGAAATCCAAAAAGTGACGGCGATGATGTGCCTGTGGTAGTTTGTAGAGTGTTGATGTGAAACTATTTCAACCCGGCGTCGAGAACAGTACATAGTCTTTTATTATAACAGAAATTAATCTGAAATCATCAGCATCTTCTCTCACGCCCTTTACGTTTAGAGTACTATTTTGATTTGTCTCATGATCATATTACCGTAGTCAAGCTCTGTTTTCAGACGAGGAAAACCCTAATTACGTTGCCGTCTTCAAATGCGATTTTCAGCTTAATTGGATACAATACGAGCCTAGTTTCAAGCTTTTCCAACATTTCGAATCAAACAGAGAAAATGAAACAAACAATTTTTTTTCAAAAGAATTATGAAGTAGAGCCCCGTTAAGGAAACTTCTTGATTACATATAGTATTAAAACTATTTATGTAGCGATTTTAAATGCCGTCACAATTATTATCATGTCTGAAAATCTTGGAGAAATGAGGCACAGATTAGTGTCGATTGCAAACCGAAATTAAGTGAGAATCACAATTTGGGTGCAATATCTCTTTCTGAAATAGACTGGAAACTTGCCATCACACTATTCGCGTCTAACTGTAGAGATAAACGAAAATATAGCCCCAATCCTTACAAGTACTCCGACAATCAGTAAAATATATTATTCACTGATGTTACCCTTTGAGGTCTGTTGGACCGTCGTGTCATATTTGTACAACACCTCACCTCGACAATGTTCACTGTATCAAACACCGTTAGAAATGTGTTTAAAAATAGCAATCCCTTCATTTTCGCGTTAAGCCTGTCATTAATTTGATAAATACATAAATGTAAATATAAATCTGCAAAAATAGCTTTAATAAATTATTGTAACATTTCGGAACTTCATTGCATTGACACAGAATGGAGGAACAAATCGAAGCAAAATTTAAGGATTTTGCCTTTAAAAATCTATACATTGCTCAATTGTAAACTATTTCTTGATGCTTTTCTCCACTTTGCTTGCACATTATCAAAATACAATTCAAATTTGTTATGGGAGATGGGCCTGTAAGATTTGTTAAAGTTGTGTTTGCTGTTATGGATATAATTTTTCCCTGGCAATGTTGCCATAAGTAATGCCATTACATTTCTAAAGTTGTCTTCACCGATTGTGCAAGTGATTTTTAAGTGATAGTATCGCAAAAGAGACAAATGTTTTCAGGATCATAAACTTTGTTACCACTTGTTATCACGGGAGTTTCATGTCTTAAAGCACATGAAGACAATGGAAACTGATATGTTGGTATCTATTCTAATAGTATATTTGGATTTTTTTCCATATACTGTAAATTGGATAACTTCAGTACCAGTGTTTTGTGCGCTAATTACCCCTGAAGGAAACTTGATAAATTTATCGATAATATTCGTCCCATCTGTATCTGGTATAACAGCATTTGTACATAACGAATGCTTAGAAAAAAATCATTGTTTCCGTAGGAAATGGCTATGCCTTTAACCACCCTCCTACTAATTTTTGTTTACCATGGCATTGTTAGCATCTATTCCTTTCATATAAAACGACATTAAAACACTACCTGGTACAATCAGTATAGATGGACTTTAGAATTGCTTTTTGTAACGTTTAATACGGTTTAATTTTATATGGTATGTATGTGATATAATCGTGTATTGGACAGTGATACTTAAATCCTTGTATTATCTTCTGTTGATTGTGAAGAGCTATGTGTTTACCGTACGGTGCCGGGTAACAATATATCACATTTATTAGATAGGAAATCTGTGTGCAACATCAATAATAACACCCATCACCGATGCAATGAGTATTTTACTTGATAATTAGAGTTTGATAAACAGCACTGTTTAGGTTATCTTAAGCAAAGGGATAAGTAGCAGTATCACTCCATACGGCACTGTGGGAACATTCATATAGGGTATATAAATACTCCTTGCATTTCAGTGTCTTAGTTCTCATTGAAATCTGCACTTTCGGTGTAGTTCATTCATTGTTTTCAAGTGTTTAATTATTTATTGTTCAGTTCTATCTGGCTCTGATAAATTGAAGAGACGGTTGCTTGTAGCAAACGCTTGCCCCTTAGTTATTTCTTCTCAAAGAATTACTCCTGATTCAGTTATTTTATAATGTATTTAGCAATAAATGAGAAACAGGTGGTTTTGCAAAACGATTATGTATTGAAATACTAGCCTAGATAAGAGTAACAAATTTGATGCTACTGCAGGGTTGTTTTTACATCATGGTCAAAGTGGTTGTGCTTTGCGTTTAAAGCCAATAGTTTGAAAACAGTAATCTCATTATGATAGGTAAGTACATATTTTGTAGACGATATTACAGCTCCTAAGTTCACAAGTACGTCAATACCATCGGAATCCAATTTGGTAAAAAGGAAAATAGTAAAGTAATAGGCCTCATGGCATAATAATTGAGTTACAGAGTTATTGTAGATTTTATTTTTAATTACCCCCATCTAACGCACATTCCAACATTTTATATATCCATTTACGTTATCAATTCAGTTCTGAATGCGTCTATGTTGTCGTTTATTTGTTTTAACTGTATTATTTCTACCATTTTATGCATGCGTTTTTTTAAAATCTGTTCCAGGTTATAAATTTATGTTTCTATTGTAAATATTTGCTCAAAGTCAGTTAAATTTGTTCTCATTCGTTTCACCTTTCTCACTCGTTCATTAATATTACCTTGTACTAAACTGATTTTATTAACCACTTCTAGATCCAGATATTCTGTTATATATAATATTTATTGTTCAACTTTATTCTATTAAGTGTTGCAAAATAATTCAGTAAATGCAACATCTTTCGTCGCCTTCATTTTATCACTCAAATCTGCAATAGATAAATCATAAGCTGTCTTTATAATTGTATTCATTTCGTTCAAACATATTTTGTTTATTGTTTCCGCTTTTTTTGGATATTTCCTTCAGATCTTTATTATCTTG